>CM021100.1:90648586-90788522 GCA_007115665.2 Sequoiadendron giganteum
AGGGTGGTGAGTTATAGCACTTTGTAATTTCATGATTCCTTCCTTTCAATTATCCATTTATCATTGAAAATTTTTCCATTGTGGGAGTGGAAACACTTACACCGGGTTTGACTAAGTAAAACCCCTAAATGGCCCAACAGTTTCTCTCTCTTTAAATGTGCAAATTATAGGTTTGAAGAGGTTTGAATAAATATTGAAGACAAGTTGTTCATTGTTGCATTGAAATCCCTAAATCTTGTCAAGTTACAAGAACTCATTTACATAATTACCCGACAACATTCCAACAACTTCATAAATGGAAATCAGAAGTTTATATCTATCATTAGAGGAATCCAAAGGCAAAGTAAGACACCCTATTAGAGACCCATACGCCCCTAGGAATCCTAGTCCTCTTATTCAAGCTAGAACAAATTTTTAGGATAGGTACATAGTCTCTTACACTTTCCAAATATGCCTGCAAATTGTTGTTTCAGTTTTTTATTTGTCAGGATCTTGCATTTTATGTATTAGGTCATATAGTCTAATTAGGTTAAGATTGATTCCAAATCATTTCAGCCCATTTCCAATCCCTCAAAAGAAGGAGATCCAGGTCTGATTGGTTCACCTTCATGGTTGATAGTTAATCTATTCACCTTGTTGATCTCCCTCTTTTAATGAAATAATGGAAAGGGCCCCCCATTTATAAATCCTAGGTTCTTTACATTGAGGACCTAGGATTCCCTTTTTCCACTATTCCATTTTGGTGAACTGGCATGAAAACATCATAATTTTTTTGAAATTGTAATTCTTTTAAACCCTAGATCTCTAGGTTTTTCTCCACATTGTCTTGAATTTCTCTTTTAGGGTTTCATATTTGAATCATAAAAAGTCATAAAAATTCAAAACAAAATTGCAAACAAAATTGCATCATAGCTTGCATTGGGGTGCGTTTCATTCATTTAGATCACATTTTCATCCAAATTTGCACTCATAATTGTCACCTTTTGTTTACACATTGTCATACACTTGCATTTCAATTACATTAGAAATTTTTGGAAAAGCAATCACTATCAAACATGTTTGCAAATAGAAATAGCAACCTCAAACAACAACTTAAACATTCAACTTTTTAGGTTTCAAACCCCCTTATCAAGGACTCAAACATCCCCATGTGACTCTATCCTTGTACATTTGAAACACCAAACATTTTCACTATTGTCTATCTCTATCTGCTTAGATTGTATGCATTTGCAGATCTCTATTCCAGAATCCATAATTGCATGTTTTTAGGTATTTTGCATGTACTTCATAAAGGTGAAAGAAATTGCATCAAAATCATCATTTCCAAGTCTTTGTATAAGTCAATTATTGCATTTTAGATCTAAAATTTGCATCCAAAATTGTTCAAACATCTTCAAAATTATTGCATACTTACATTTTGCATCAAATTTGCATGTTAAGAAAATTATGGAAAATTATTTTCTCTTACAATTGTTTGTAAGTAGAATCATAATCCTTAAGCAATATAATACATAGTTGAAACTTTTGAATTTTTAAAACCCTTTTCCAAGACTTAGATGCCATTGGCTTCCTCTATCATGTTATTTGTTCATAGTCCAACTTCCTATGATAGAATATTCTCAGTAGTCTTTGTCTATATTTTTTTGTTTGATTCCCAATCACCTGTTGAATAACAATCTGAAGCACATTGCAAATTGCATACCATCATGTCTTAGTTTTTTGGTGATTTGTGTGGAAGTCCTTGAAATACTTGGTTGGTGTTTCAATTAGTGTGTTTGGTAATGACACTAATGCTGATAATGACATGCATGAGACTTCATCTCCTGATACAATCCATATTGATATCCCCAATCAAAATGAAGAGAGAATGCATGAATTCATATAAAATTCATTGTGTAACCTTGAGAATAATGCAACCTTTTATCCCTCAATGCAATGCCCTATTCCCCAATACCAACAATCTCCTGCCATACCACCACTTGAAACATTCACTTTGTCACATCTAGAAATTGAATCACAAGGAATACCTCAACCAATATGCATGGAAGAAACTATTCATAAAAACTATAAGGAATACATACCACTTAATATTCATCCATCTTGTGAGAATAAAGTTACAAACACATGCATCGACTTGGAACAAAGTTATGGTCAAAGTTTTAGAATCTTAAGAAAAAAAGGATGTGACATAAAGAATGAACATGAAATCCACTCCCTTTTGGAACAAACACCATCTGAAGATAGTAAGGGAATAAGGTACCAAGAGCCTCCACCTTTGAGTCAAACATTTGTTCCACCACCCACAAAATCCAAAGTCCATGGTCCTCTTAATAAATTACCTTTCCTCCATCTTATAACCAAGACTGAACAAACCCGAGACACACTTCTCAATCTAGGACTCATTACATTACTACCTATCCATGAATGAGAAGATAAGAAATGAAAGAGTACAAATATGTCTTACTGTGCATATCATAGAACACTTGGACAACTTATCAATGAATGCCATGCTTTAAAGAATATATTGAGAGAATTTAATCCCTATGGAGATCAAATTGACTGTGTAATACACTAACAATCATTTGTTGTGCTCCTTGTCATGTGGTAGTTGTAGTATCATAACATGCTCACTGCCATCCATGCGGGTATAAAATTAGCTTTATGCAATCATATTTTTATATGCAAGGGGCAACATATAATATTTCACTTGGCCCACCTTTGTCCCTACACTTGGAGGGCAAGGGGTTAGGTAACCTTATGTAGGTGTATTCCTTCTAGTAGGGGATCCCTTTATTTCTCCTTCAAACATTAATGTAGAAAGTACACTAAAATTTTAAGGGGGGCCATATAGTCCCCTAATCATTGTTTGCATATGAAATAGTCCCTTCTTAGTGATGAGAGCATACATCTCCTAGGAAGTGACATTTCCAATCAAAGTGTGGCCTTCTTGATCTGTGAGTGTCTCTTTGGTGGTGATATTGGGCTTGATATCTCCAAGAGTGTGACCTTTCTTGGCATATGATGTTCCCCTTGGTGGTAATTCTATGAATCTAGTATTCCATAAGGTTTGGTCCTCTATTCCATGGCTTGTCCTCTCTTGGTGGTGATTTCATGTGTGATATCCCCTAAGATGTGACCTTTCATATATTGAGAAAATCCCCTTTGTTATTCATCTCATGGTGGTGTTGATACAACATCCCTTGATTTTAACCTTATATCCTATTGTCATTTATGCACCCCATGAGGTGAATTTTATGCACCCCTTGAGGTGAATTTCATGCACCCCCTAAGGTAAATTTTATGCAACCCCTGAGGTGAGTTTAGCATTTTTTTGTTCCACTTTGTTTGAACGAGAGTTGAACTTAGTGTGGCATTGAAATAGAATGTTAATCATTTTATAGAACCTTATCAAAGTTGTCAGAGAGTATAACTCTTGATATGGTTATGGGTACACACTTAGTGAAAAGTGGCCCTCACTAGACTTGGTGTGTTTCTCATTTTGCTACCTTGTCCTAGGGGCTCACCTAGTGAAAAGTGACCCTCACTACCCCTTGTGCCTTCCAGTTTGTGATTCACCTAGAAAATATCAAAAAAAATTATGATGTGAGTCATGAACACCTTTTAACATGGCCACCTAAGATAACATAACTTTCTTGCCAGTGGAGCAATGTGTTTCATGAGTGATGTTGAATAACACAACTTGCTAGTCCTCATGTGAGCTAACATTTATTCAATAGATGACATTTGGTATATTTGAAACGGTTTAAGACTAAGATCTCTTTGCCTTATTGACTCAAATTTTTAGTACTAACCTTGTGTTTTGTGGTCTCTTTTGTGTGTCTTCTTCATGTTTACATCATGCTTGTTTTCATGTAGTTGTCATCTTTATGTTCCATCTTTGTTTTCATATTTCCATGTGTTTTCCTCATGTATGCTTTGTGTTTCCTGACATGTATGTTTGTGTATTTTGTCTTGCTTCCTATCATACATGTGTGTGTGTTCCTTTGTGCTTATGTTGATTTGTCATGAGATCTTAGATCTTAGGGGATTGGCCATCTCCCTAGATCCTTAGCCATCCTATCTCTTCAACATTGGACAATCATACCCCTCTTAACATATTTTTATACTTTAGTGTGATTCTGAATGTAAGTTAATATTCTCACTAAAGTGGGGGCTAAATGTAGTGTCAAAAACTATTGCCCTTAATAATTTCACACTATGTTTTGTCCCCCTTAATTTATTGGACCTAATTGAGCACCTAATTTCCTAAATTATGCATTCCAAGGCCTTTTTTAACCATTTTCTGAGAGATTGCAAGCATTGAACAAATGCAAGAAATTAATGTTTTTCCCTCAATACATTGTTATCTAGAAAATAGGGCTAGGACCCATACACCCATGGAAATATGGGTCCCCCTATTCTTTTTGGGACCAATTTTTAGTATGTCGGCATTGACATTCTAACTTTCAACCCAGTCATTACATCATTTAAAATATAACAAGAAAAATATTGAAAAAATTATGATCAAGAGAATTATCAAGAAAGTGAAGAGCAACATTTCAGTGATATATTGTAGTAATTCAAGATCCAACATCATGTCAAGTTCTATGTGTGTTCATGTTGTCATTGTTTTATGAAGGCTAATAGTTTTTATAGGTCTCCAGAGCATTCAAGCAAATCAAGCAAGAAAGATCCAAGTCTTTGAGGTGATGTGCACGACTTCAATCCTTCAAGGAAGCCATTGAAGGGTGGTGAGTTGCAACACTTTGTGATTTCATCATTCCTTCCTTTCAATTATCCATCTATAATTGACATTTTCCATTGTGGAAGTGGAAACACTTATATACGGGGTTTAATTGAGGCAAGTCCCTAAATGACCCAAAAAAATTTATCTCTTTGAATGTGCAAATTATAAATTTGAAGAGGATTGAAGAAAATTTGCTTATTTTTTCATGCAAAGCCCTAAATCTTGTCAAGCCATGGAAACTCATTTACAAAATTACCCAACAACATTTTGACAACTTCGTAGATGGAAATTAAAAGCTTAGATTTGTCATCAGAGGACCCCAAAAGTAGAGAAAGACACCCTATCAGAGACCCATATGCACCTAGGCATCTCAATCCTCCTATTCATCTCAGAACCAACTTTTTAGGATAGGTACACAGTCTCTTACACTTTCCAGATCTGCCTACAAACTGTTGTTTCAATTTGTTATTTGTCGGGATCTTGCATTTTATGTATTAGATCATATAGTCTAATTAGGTTAAGTAATTCCAAATCATTCCAGTCCATTTCTAATCCCTTAAAAGAAGGAGATCCAAGTTTGATTGGCTCACCTTCATGGTTGATAGTCAATCTATTCACCTTGTTGATCTCCCTCTTTAATGAAATAGTGGAAAAGGGCCCCCATTTACAAATCCTAGGTTCTTTGCTTTGAGGACCTAAGATCCTCTTTTTCCATTATTTCGCCCTTTTATCACATAGAGTATGCAAAAGTTGGAAGAGGAGACAATATCTTGAATATAAAAGTTGGATCCTTTGAAGACTTCAATCATGATATGTGCAAAGAAGCTTTAATGCTTCTTCCATAATTTTTTTAAAATCATTTTATTAGTAATTAAATCATTCATCTTGTCTAAGGATTGTAACACTTTGTTATTGCTTCTTAAATTATTTGTTGCTTTCTTATGTAATCTTAGATTACTTTTTCTCTCCTAAAGTAAATTAAAAGTTTTTCTCACTTTCAAATGCATCTCAAAATTGAAAACTAAAAAACATGCATAATGTAAATTGCATACAAAAATTATATAATTAACTTTACTTCATAAAAACACAAAAAAAATAAAAAAAATTAGCTATCTTTCAAGATCGCATGCATACATTTTCGTATCTTTTATGTTTAAGTCGACACCTATTTAATATTAGGCTTGACACCTTCTAAATTGTAGCAGAACTTTAGATTTTAAATATGTTTCAACATTATTTCTTAGAAGGCTCAGGTTGTCCAATGAAGATAACGAGTCTCATGATAATTTAGAAGTACAAACTATTCTCACAAATTTATTTATAATTCCCTCTGGTACTCTTGTCACCTCGGTCATAGTTGGTTATTGCTTTGGTGATTCTCTTGTGCATACCAAAGAAAGTAGTAAGACTTAAGATATAGAATCCTTTTTCCATCACTAATTGCATCTTCCATCAGGCTGGAGTCCGCCACTTCCATCATTCTATGAGGGCAAGCCATGCTTACCCACTTACACAGGTGGAGTCCACCCATATATATGCTGTTGGTTGATCTTTTCCTTGTCATCATTTCCAATAAGATAATGCCAAAGCTATATACATCAACTTTTGGTGAAATCCTACTTCCAAATCCATATCCTTCATCCAAGCCAACAAACTATGGAATCCTAGGATGAAGTTGATGCTGTTGATATGCTCTGCTTCTCCCACAGTAAAATTGTTACTACGTTCACATCTCATGATACTTCTTCTGTTAGCCAGAAGGGATGTTCATCAACTTTTTCATTGTCATACCTTGAAGAGACCAGCCACAGTAATTCAGGAAACAACTACAATAATCTCTAGCTCTACTTAATGATAAAGCCTTAGGCTCTCATATACTAAGTATCTACACTCCGGTGTTTAGCATACTTAGTTTGTGTGGGCAATATGACTATACAATGAACTCAATAGTTCGATTTGACTAATTGCTTCCAACTTAACTGTAAACAAAGCCCATGTGCTCAACATTCTATAACATAATCAACTCTAAAAATAGATTTTCAACATAAAAGATCCCTAACTGATATATACAATTCGTATACAGGGATAAAATTCATACTACAGCAACTAATCACATGTTTTATAGGAATGATAAAGAGAGTTCCTGAGCATCCCCTGCATTTTCTGCAGCTCTTTTCAACGGAAGCACATTATTTTGCACTTGCTGCAATATTTTCATACCTGGGGCAATATAGCCAATTGATTCTCTCAAAGTAGCTTGATATAAGCACAATCCAAAGAGACTAAACATATAGTCACAACTGGATCAGTACCATCTGCTTGTTGGCACATCACCCAAGGGGCTCCTGTGTCTACACCGATGGCCATGGATGCTGCTCATTTTAGGTATTGCTTACCTGCTCCTCCATATGGTCTCATCTCCCATCTACTTCTTCAGCAAAACTTCTATTTTGCAGAAGATATTTGATCGAGGAATTTGACAGCCCAGAGAGATTTTTGAAGAATGCGAGAAAATCTTGGAGCCGAATCTGATGAATAAATATTATAATGTTTTTGATGGCCAGGAAAAGGGTAATAAAAATGATTTAACAAACAATGAAAACTAGAGTTCCATGCCATGGCAGGAAATAACAAAATTTAAAGGGGTACAAACTGGAAAAGACACAGAGCGCAACCCTATTCTCACATCCGACATTTTATGTTAAAAAATTAAAATGATTAAGAGTGTTTTTGTTTTGAATGTCAAGATATACCATATGCTTTGGGCAAATCTATATATGGTATTAGAGTTTCAATTTAGCTTCAATTCTTTTTGAGTTATATCAGAAGGGGTGTTGATCTGATAGACTACTGGTATTAGAGTTTCAATTCAGGTTCAATACTTTTAAAGTTATATCAGAAAAAGTGTTGATCTAGAATATAGGGGAACCTTAAGATTTTCCTATTACTAATAGGAATAATCAGTTTATTCAAACAGTAGAGCCGAACCCTATTCTCACATTTGACTTTTGTCTTAAATAAAAATAACCAAAAGAGTAATTGTCTTGAATTTCAATATACGACGCACTAATTGGTCTTGAGGTTTACATTTATGCGTTATCTGATTAAACAATCGGTGTGGTCACCAGATCGCGAGTCTTTTGGGTTTGTATGAGGCAGGCAGGAATGGTAGGCACACGTCCAACTATCGTTCAATCAGCTGCCCTTCTCGCTATCTACCTAGCGGGGGTAATACAGCACGCAGTTCAACAACCCCTAATCTCATGTATAATATCTGACACGAATGTCTCAAGGAGCAAGATACGGTTTCATAGCAAGTAAGTTGTGTTAGCTTTCGTTGATCGGGCAAAAATGGCACCAGCAGCAACAGTAGGAGGCCCTGCGGTGCCCTCGGAGCGCCCTGACGTACTTCCAGTGGGGGAGGCGGAGACAGCAAAGTCATTGCAGTCGATCTTTGTGCGAGATGAGGATGAGCGACCCAAGGTGGCCTACAACGTTTTCAGCAGTGACATTCCGGTGATCTCGCTGGAGGGGATTGAGGGACCAGAGAGAGCGCGCGTGATGGAGGAAGTGAGCAATGCGTGCAAGGAGTGGGGAATTTTCCAGGTGGTTAACCACGGGGTGCCATTGGAGCTGGTGAGCACCATGACTCAGCTCTCCCGAGACTTCTTTGCCCTTCCCGCAGAGGAGAAGCTCAAATACGACATGAGAGGGGGAAAGCGCGGAGGATTCGTGGTGAGCAGTCATCTGCAGGGGGAATCCGTTCTCGACTGGAGAGAAATCTGCACCTACTTCGCTCAGCCCTTACACCAACGTGACTACACCCGCTGGCCAGAGAAGCCCGAGGGATGGAGGTAAGTACCCCCGCCGCCCTCATTTCTTTCACTAATTATGATGGGTATAATGTACCCCTTTTAGGATTATCATCTAATTACTCTTTCCTCTGTGCAGAGAGATTGTGGACAAGTATAGCGAGACGCTGATGGGTCTGGCGAGCAAGCTGCTGGCGATTGTCTCAGAGGCGCTGGGATTGGAGCCCGAGGCTGTGACAAAGGCGTGCGTGGAGATGGACCAGAAGGTGGTGATAAACTACTACCCCAAGTGCCCCCAGCCTGATATGACCCTGGGACTGAAGCGCCACACCGATCCCGGCACCATCACTCTGCTCCTCCAAGACCAGGTGGGAGGCCTCCAGGCTACCAAGGACAATGGCGTCAATTGGATCACCGTTGAGCCTATCCAGGGAGCATTCGTCGTCAATCTCGGCGATCACATGCATGTCAGTATTCGTTCTATGACTCTCTAGTTTCATCCATTTTCAAGGTTATGTATACAGTTCTAATTTTGTGCATGCAATTGTGATTGATCAGTTTCTGAGCAACGGCAAGTTCAAGAGCGCGGACCATCAGGCAGTGGTGAACTCCAACAGCAGCAGGTTGTCCATTGCTACATTTCAGAATCCATCGCAGGATGCAATTGTGTACCCGCTGAAGTTGGAGGAGGGAGAGCAGAGCTTCATGGAAGAGCCCATCACCTTCGCTCAGATGTACTCCCGCAAGATGAGCCGTGACATCGAACTGGCCCGCCAGAAGAAGCTCGCCAAGCTCGCGCCTGCCACTGAACCTGCACCTGCAACCGACCCTGCCCCTGCTGTTGCATCTAACTAAACTAATTCCGCACTGATGGTCTGAATGCATCGTGCTGTCTCAATAAAAAGCTATTTAGTTTAAATGAAAGTGTAGTAAACAGGAGCACACGGAGGGTCTAGTCCATATGTATGCATTAGATTTCCCGTTTTTGTGTCTGAATTATGAGATCTGGAGGATGAATTTGATCAGTTTATGGAGCCCAGGCAAGATTAGGCTATTAAATAGGGAATGAGAGTAACAACTATCATGAAGTAATACTATCTGATTGAAAAGCTCTGTAAATGCCCAAGGTTAGTGCAAAGATATTGATTATTATTAAACATATTGTGGTTAGTGGCAACTGTCATTCACGCCAGGAGACAGCTTTGACTGGGCTTCCATTTGGTACTCCAGTGCTTTATTTATTTATTTATTTGTGTAGAGGTTAACGTTGAATTTCATTTTGTAGATAAATTCCGAACTACTCTTGGAAGTGTTACGTAAGCTGCATTTAATATAATGGTTCTAAAGAGAAGTAGTATTTTAGTGGTCAATTAATGATTATAATTTTCGCGAGTTTCAACTATCTTTTAAATCGACTTAAATAAATAAAAAAATCATTTAAATTTTTGAATATTTCATTTTTATTTTGTCATTTCAGATATATTTTATTAGTTATAATCTTTTTAGAAGAATAAAATCTTTTTTTATATTCAAATGGTTCATCATAAAAATAATTAAATAAATATAATCAACAAATTAATTATTAATTCTTTAACTTGTATTTCAATGATCTTCAAGGATTTATCTAATCTTATGATCAAAATCACTAAAGAATTGATCAATGAACGAGGGAAAGGTTTTGCAATCCTTGAAATTTAGGCTCTCTATGACCAAGGTGAGTTCCCCTTATGATTCTAAAGGAAAAACACCTAACATAATTATATCATAGTGTCTAGCAAACACAAATCTTCATACATACAAACAAGGATTTATAAATTGCATACATTATTAGACCATTCCTTGGATACTTGAAAATATAGTATGAAGAGAACAAATTGTTAAGAGTAATTTATAAGTTTATGGAGATTTATCATTTTAAAATGGTTTGCACAGGGTAAAAGTGATATGCAAAGACAAATTGGTGCCTATTTAGGGATCATAGAGTCACAATTCCATGCCACATCATGTTTTAGCACTTAGCATTTAGATGGTCATTTGATATTAAGTGAATATTATTTCCTTGCAACAATACACCATATTGATGGCTATATTTGTATGATTTTACTTAATACATCTACAACACAAACACCCTAATTATTTTCTATGAAATAATTTTCACCATTCCTTGAATAAAGACTAATATAGAAAATAATTTAGAACAACAAATATTTAATGAAGAATACCACAACCCTTGATTGTATTATTTAAAGAAATCATGCATTGTAGAGTAGAGTAATAACTTGTATTTATATATTTTAAATAATAAATGATAATGCTAATATAAAATATTTGCATAGTCATTACAACTAAAATCTTCCTAAGAAAAACTCTAAATGACTTCTAACATCCCACATTTTCTAGCCTCTCTGATAAATGAATTGCATTCCACTTTATAGAAGAAGAGAGCATGCAAGATCATGGATGAGTGACACTTGTCACTTAAATATATTTGACACAATCAACTCTAGTGCAAAAAAATGGGCACAATAGATCATAAATATTTGGGGGTTTCCTTCACCATATTGCTTCCGACATGAATAATTAGTTGGAACTAAATAATTCCTTCACCTTCATGGTTGATGCATTGGCTATTTCTTATACTAGTGGCAATGAAGTGTAAACATGAAGGTGCTCCTCTATTGAGACCACATGGACTACCAATCACACTTCAAAGCTATTACCATAACAAGTGCACCCATCCAATATTTTTAGGTGTAAAGGTGTGCACAAATGAGGTTGATTGCTCAAGAGTAAATATAGAGACCATAGCCATCAACATAAGCATTGAAAAAGATACATCTACAACACCTTAGTACCAACTACGAGTCTTGACAACAAGATGAAGGTGACACACAAAATACACCACTACCTTCTTGTAGAACCTAACCACCAATAAAGAAAAAAATACATCAAAATTCACATGTCACTCTCTAATAGTCATCAAGCCACCTATTCCTAGATCAATATGGATAAGAGAAATAATCCTTCTCAAAATGGAGTTTGAGGCATTGACGATCTCCCATGGGGATAAGATTGAAAACATTTAGGTCCTATAATCTAAGTGAATACATTCCTCCACATTGAAGTTTCTTATCTTGGTTCAGAACATATCCCAAGGGTTAAGTGAACTAGACCAATTCATTGTGATTTTTCCTATTCTTAGCATAATTGTTCTCTCCTTTCCTTTAAAACCACATATCTTGAGGAAGGAGAAACTTGAGTACTCACAAAAATACTAGGGAATCATTGTCATTGACTTCTCAAAATACCTAACACAAAACATATTAGAAATAAGCCAAACTTGAACCGACAATGGGCTAGCCAAAGAGGGGCCAATAGATTAGTTGGTAGAGAAATCCAATAGAAAATGGAAGGTCCTAGGTTCGAGTTCTAGCTGGTCCATATGAACTATAGCTCAACAAGTGGTATTAGAGCAAGGTTGGGAGCCCTAAGCACCAATAGTGTGGCTTAAGGGATATGTTAGAAATAACACACACTTGGACTGATGATGGGTTGGACAAAGAGTGACCAATAGCTTAGTTGGTATAGCACTTCAATAGCAAATTGAAGGTCCTACATTTGAGTCCTAGTTGCTCTATATGAGTTGTAGCTAAACAAAACTAATTCTTATGACTATATGGTTTTCTTTGAACTCATAATTTCCTTTTATATCAAAAAAATGGAGTGGATCCAACCTTCAATCATATTTCCAATCCTAGTTAGCTCTACTTAATTATCTTGTATCTATTTTTTCAATTGAATATTTATAATACATTAAAATTTTGGAACACATACCTAAAATCATTTATAGAGTTTCAATTATGTGAAGGTTCAATGTCACACACTGCATTTTGTTTTATCTATATAACATACTCTTCCTTTAATGGTCACATGTGCTTTAAAACCTTATGCACTTTGTGCATATGGGCCATATACCATGCATTTAGGAGTACCTTTATTTCTTTGATAAAGCTATCAAGGCCATGCTCTAATTTTAGCAACTTATCCAACTCAACATTTCTAAAAATTAAATCTAATTTATCATCTAAAATAATGAATACTACTAAATTTGGTACAATGTTGTGAAACTCTACTTCTCAGTCAACTAATGATTTAACACCAACATCATTATCAAGCATTAGAGGTAGCATATACTCCTCAAGGGCCTTGAATATATTCATTTTAACTTTTAACATCATATCAATTCTAGTTTGAGAAGTAGAGATAGAATTTAGGAGCTCTATCACTTCATCTATATACTTGAGATATTAGCTAGAGACTCATGATTAAACCTCTCTTGAATACAAATATTTCCCATATATCTTGCATACACAAAATCCATGTACTTAATATATCTTTTCTCATCATTAACATAATTGATGTAGGTTTTTCTCAAATTTATATGGCAAACCCAGATGCCATCAAATTTATGAAAAATGCAAGATAGGCGGTGATTAAAAAGATTATTGGAAAAATAAGCAAGGTTATTCTTTATTTATATAACCTCTATATTCTATATTATCTTCAGTTTCTTGTTCAAATGCGCAATCCTCAACATGAATGAGTCACATACACCTAAATTTCTTGTGCTCATGGCATTATTTAATGGATTTTGTTTTTCAAAATATCAAATTTATTAATAATCATCCTCATATTCTCTACAATTATCAATAAAAAAAGTACTAAACACTAGTGTTCTTAATTTTGATGAAAAAGGCTTCAACACAATCAAATATAGAAATAAACTAATACAACAATATGGATTGTGGATTTTTTTTAATCAATAACTAGTGTTCTTTATGGACTTGCATAAAAGGTCAGGTTCTTTCCTAGACATATGACACTTTGACTATCATAAAGAAATTTAATAGGTCTATAACTTAGCCAAACTTATAAGCATAATCCCTTAATCTAGATGAAATTATTATTTAGGTATGAGTTATTTCCATCTACTTAATATTTGTAGTGAAGAAAGAAACTACAAGTTGTCACTTACTCATCAACTTAATAGCACCACTAAATAAACTAAAATAATAACCATTAGTATATCTTTTATTATAAAAATACTTTAACTAATATAAATACACAAATCCAAAAATTTCCTGTAAATACTAGTATCTTTAGAATCACCATGATAATAAATAGAGTACTACAAAATGCACCACAATTTTTTAAATACCCTCTTCACTGCATTCTATTTTTTTTCTAGGATTAGGCATAAATGTCTTGAGACACTAATACTTCGGTAATGTCTTGTCCATTAAACACCATAGCATTTAAAGATAACAAGTTTCCACAATCCATAGTGTTAATTGCAAAAGATTTCTGGATTCGAGTGTGTAAATTTTTTGCATCGATGTTTCTGATCACACTCCATGATCCATCATCAGGATGAAAAAATAGAGCACCAACCTATATATGGAACATTTTGAAGAAGTTGCCCTCCATTCTTTCCCCCTCAAACCAAGGTGGTGGAAACGATATGTGGATGACATCAACATCTGTTGGCCACATGGCTTGGAAAAATTAAATGAGTTCCATAACCACCTTAACAACTTATCTCCTTGAATAAAATTCACCAAGGAGATTGAATCCAACCACCGTCTTTCATTCCTTGACATTTTACTCAAAAAATCAGATGGGTCGTTGGGTTGACGTGTTTTTCGCAAGGCCACCCACACTGATCTATACCTCCATTCCTCTTCTCATCACCACCCCAGCCAAAAATTTGGTGTCCTTAAGACCCTAGCTTGGAGGGCCTATCAGATTTGCGATGATGAAAACTTAAGCCTTGAGTTATCTCATCTTCGACAAGTCTTCTTATTAAATGGGTACTCTAACAATCAAATCTCTCATGCCTTTAGGCAAGACAAATCAAGCTTCCTCTCCACCTCTAAACCTAATCATTCTTCCATCCCCCCCTGTGCCTCTCTTCCCCTTGTTGATGGCATCTCCTAGAAAATCTCCAAGATCCTTCTCAAAAAAGGCCTTCGGTGTGCCTTCAAGCCCCGCTACACTTTAAAAAATTGCATCCCCTCCCTCAAAGATACCAATGACATCCTTCTTAACTCTAGTATCTACAAGGTTGTTTGCTCATGTGGCACCCCTTACATTGGTGAAACAGGCTGCTCTTTCATCACTAGAATCAAAGAGCATGGCACCGATATTAGACATGAACGTATCCATAAGTCAGCCCTTGCCGACCACTCTTCTTCCACTAAGCATCATATATGTCTTGAAAGTACCCAAATCCTTTTTAAAGAAGACAACTTCTTTAAGGGGAAGTTGAAAGAATCCATCAAGATCAATAACCATCCCCTTAACCTGAATCGTGATGATGGATGGAGCTTAAGTTTGTCTTGGCACCCCTTGTTGGCTAGCCTATCAACCCATCATCACCCCTCGGATCGCTAATCCTTTTCTTCTTGTCCCTCCCCCTCCTCTTTCTCGGGTCTCTCGTTTTCTTTCTTTCCCTTTCATCCTTCAGTTCTTCTCCTCAACCTCCTGTCCTTGCTTTATTTTTGTCTGTGGTTGTTTTCCCTTTTTTCTTTTGTTTCCTTCTTTTTTGTTTGCCTATTAGGGTCTCCTCTTTTTTCAGTGTTTTGTTGGTTGTCTTTTTCGGATTTAGTTCTATATTTCATTTTATAACATCATCCTATAAATGATATTAATATTATTTAGTACATCTTTCTTTTCTTCTCATATTATTTAGTATAAATTAGATTAATATTATTTAGTCCTTTAATTTAATTTTTCAATTATCATTGAACTAATGTCCTTGTTTTTATTAACTTTTAGTCTTATTACAATATAATAGGATTTTATTATCTATAATTTTTTATTTTTTTAGTTATTGTACTGTTCTATTTCTTGTTAATTAAAATTGATTTCTTTATTTTTTACTAAATTGTTTGCTTGATCTTTTATAATTTTAATCTTGATCATGTTGTGTTTTATCCTTTGTGTTTCATATTATGATATAGATATTTCGATACTATATACCTTTATATTCACTTTTTGCTTTAATATTGGTTTTGAATCATTGTAGGGCCTTTATCTTTTTACTTAGTTTCGTATTAATTTTGTATTATATTATTGACATTTTGTTATTAATTTCCTTTATATAATTTCTTATTGTTTTTTATATTATAATTTGATTTATTGTTTTCCCCTTCAATTTTGTTTTTATATCTTAGTATATAATATTTATATTTATATTTTTCATTTTAATAAGATTCGTCTTTTTTCTTTTTTCTTTTATTCTTTTCTTTCCTTTTTGAATTTCTTATTTAGTTTTCTTTGATGTTTACCTTTTATTCGGTTCTTGCTCGTATTTAACCCTTTTTTATTTTTATTTATTTATTTATTTATATATATATATATATATATATATTTTTTATTTTTTATTTATTTTTATTTTTTTGTATTACTTTGTTTAACTATATTATAATAATATTACATTTATTTTATTAGTTTGCTTCATCTTTCATCTCTGCTAGTATATACTATTTTAATTGTTTTGTATAATGATATCTATCCTTCTTATCTATTATTGTTTTTATTATTTTCCCTTGTTCTCTTTTTGTTATGTGTTTGTTGGTCTTTAGTTGCTTGTGTTGTACTATCTTCTACCCTCGGTTCTTGTGCAACCCTTTCTCCCTCTTTTCCTTCTCAACCATTTTAAGGCACTGTTAGGTTTGCATCTTATCATTCTTCTCTTGGTGCTCTATTTTTTCATCCTGATGATGGATCACGAAGTGTGATCCGAAACGTCGATGCAAAAAATTTACACACAATCGAATCCATAAATCTTTTGCAATTAACCATAACATTTATCAAAGTCATTATCATATTAGCATAAGGAACACAAGAAATATCCTTCATCTTTATGGGTTTTGTATAGCACTACTCAATTAGAAGCTTATTTATCATAAAAATGGCAATATTGAATGGTTTACTATTTACCATGATAAAATATTTTGGTATAAGTATATAATATTTATATTTATATTTTTCATTTTATTAAGATTTGTCTTTTTTCTTTTTTCTTTTATTCTTTTCTTTCTTTTTTGAATTTCTTATTTAGTTTTCTTTGATGTTTACCTTTTATTCGGTTCTTGCTCATATTTAACCCTTTTTTATTTTTATTTATTTATTTATTTTTATTTATATATATATATATATTTTTTATTTATTTTTATTTTTTTGTATTACTTTGTTTAACTATATTATAATAATATTACATTTATTTTATTAGTTTGCTTCATCTTTCATCTCTGCTAGTATATACTATTTTAATTGTTTTGTATAATGATATCTATCCTTCTTATCTATTATTGTTTTTATTATTTTCCCTTGTTCTCTTTTTGTTATGTGTTTGTTGGTCTTTAGTTGCTTGTGTTGTACTATCTTCTACCCTCGGTTCTTGTGCAACCCTTTCTCCCTCTTTTCCTTCTCAACCTTTTTAAGGCACTGTTAGGTTTGCATCTTATCATTCTTCTCTTGGTGCTCTATTTTTTCATCCTGATGATGGATCACGAAGTGTGATCCGAAACGTCGATGCAAAAAATTTACACACAATCGAATCCATAAATCTTTTGCAATTAACCATAACATTTATCAAAGTCATTATCATATTAGCATAAGGAACACAAGAAATATCCTTCATCTTTATGGGTTTTGTATAGCACTACTCAATTAGAAGCTTATTTATCATAAAAATGGCAATATTGAATGGTTTACTATTTACCATGATAAAATATTTTGGTATAAGTATATAATATTTATATTTATATTTTTCATTTTATTAAGATTTGTCTTTTTTCTTTTTTCTTTTATTCTTTTCTTTCTTTTTTGAATTTCTTATTTAGTTTTCTTTGATGTTTACCTTTTATTCGGTTCTTGCTCATATTTAACCCTTTTTTATTTTTATTTATTTATTTATTTTTATTTATATATATATATATATTTTTTATTTATTTTTATTTTTTTGTATTACTTTGTTTAACTATATTATAATAATATTACATTTATTTTATTAGTTTGCTTCATCTTTCATCTCTGCTAGTATATACTATTTTAATTGTTTTGTATAATGATATCTATCCTTCTTATCTATTATTGTTTTTATTATTTTCCCTTGTTCTCTTTTTGTTATGTGTTTGTTGGTCTTTAGTTGCTTGTGTTGTACTATCTTCTACCCTCGGTTCTTGTGCAACCTTTTCTCCCTCTTTTCCTTCTCAACCTTTTTAAGGCACTGTTAGGTTTGCATCTTATCATTCTTCTCTTGGTGCTCTATTTTTTCATCCTAATGATGGATCACGAAGTGTGATCCGAAATGTCGATGCAAAAAATTTACACACAATCGAATCCATAAATCTTTTGCAATTAACCATAACATTTATCAAAGTCATTATCATATTAGCATAAGGAACACAAGAAATATCCTTCATCTTTATGGGTTTTGTATAGCACTACTCAATTAGAAGCTTATTTATCATAAAAATGGCAATATTGAATGGTTTACTATTTACCATGATAAAATATTTTGGTATAAGTATATAATATTTATATTTATATTTTTCATTTTATTAAGATTTGTCTTTTTTCTTTTTTCTTTTATTCTTTTCTTTCTTTTTTGAATTTCTTATTTATTTTTCTTTGATGTTTACCTTTTATTCGGTTCTTGCTCATATTTAACCCTTTTTTATTTTTATTTATTTATTTATTTTTATTTATATATATATATATATATATTTTATTTATTTTTATTTTTTTGTATTACTTTGTTTAACTATATTATAATAATATTACATTTATTTTATTAGTTTGCTTCATCTTTCATCTCTACTAGTATATACTATTTTAATTGTTTTGTATAATGATATCTATCCTTCTTATCTATTATTGTTTTTATTATTTTCCCTTGTTCTCTTTTTGTTATGTGTTTGTTGGTCTTTAGTTGCTTGTGTTGTACTATCTTCTACCCTCGGTTCTTGTGCAACCCTTTCTCCCTCTTTTCCTTCTCAACGTTTTTAAGGCACTGTTAGGTTTGCATCTTATCATTCTTCTCTTGGTGCTCTATTTTTTCATCCTGATGATGGATCACAAAGTGTGATCTGAAACGTCGATGCAAAAAATTTACACACAATCGAATCCATAAATCTTTTGCAATTAACCATAACATTTATCAAAGTCATTATCATATTAGCATAAGGAACACAAGAAATATCCTTCATCTTTATGGGTTTTGTATAGCACTACTCAATTAGAAGCTTATTTATCATAAAAATGGCAATATTGAATGGTTTACTATTTACCATGATAAAATATTTTGGTATAAGTATATAATATTTATATTTATATTTTTCATTTTATTAAGATTTGTCTTTTTTCTTTTTTCTTTTATTCTTTTCTTTCTTTTTTGAATTTCTTATTTAGTTTTCTTTGATGTTTACCTTTTATTCGGTTCTTGCTCATATTTAACCCTTTTTTATTTTTATTTATTTATTTATTTTTATTTATATATATATATATTTTTTATTTATTTTTATTTTTTTGTATTACTTTGTTTAACTATATTATAATAATATTACATTTATTTTATTAGTTTGCTTCATCTTTCATCTCTGCTAGTATATACTATTTTAATTGTTTTGTATAATGATATCTATCCTTCTTATCTATTATTGTTTTTATTATTTTCCCTTGTTCTCTTTTTGTTATGTGTTTGTTGGTCTTTAGTTGCTTGTGTTGTACTATCTTCTACCCTCGGTTCTTGTGCAACCCTTTCTCCCTCTTTTCCTTCTCAACCTTTTTAAGGCACTGTTAGGTTTGCATCTTATCATTCTTCTCTTGGTGCTCTATTTTTTCATCCTGATGATGGATCACGGAGTGTGATCCGAAACATCAATGCAAAAAATTTACACACAATCGAATCCATAAATCTTTTGCAATTAACCATAACATTTATCAAAGTCATTATCCTATTAGCATAAGGAACACAAGAAATATCCTTCATCTTTATGGGTTTTGTATGGCACTACTCAATTAGAAGCTTATTTATCATAAAAATGGTAATATTGAATGGTTTACTATTTACCATGATAAAATATTTTGGTAGAAGTTTACATACATACTCTGTTGAACACACCAGAATACTCAAAGGGGGGTGAATCGATATACTTCAAGTTTCAATCTCAATCATTAATTGTTGAAGCTAAGTTATACCATTAAACCATTCATCTACCTAATCAAAACATGGAAGAAGATAAGCATCCACATAAGAACATAGTTGACACCAAATATACATGGAAAAAACCACGATGAGAAATGTTTCTTGGATCTACTATCCAAATCCAAGCTCATAAATGAGAAATAGTTACAAATTTGATTTAAGGCTAAAATCAAAGGAAGATATGACTCCTAGATTATAGTTTTAGGGTTACACCCAAGGAAGCTACAACTCCCTAATCACAAAAAACTAAAATATGATTGATTTATGGGTTCAACCCATTGATAATCACCAAATCTACACATTAATTTTGAGGTGGAACTTATCACAATATTCCCATACACTTATACATCTTCACACATTTCCATACATCTCTTCTCATATTTGATTTTCTATATATATTGTTGGGAATTAAGGTGTCTCAACCTTGTAAATTCCTAGCATGTATTTATTTGTTTTATAATTAATTGTTTGCAAATAATGTATTTAAGTTGCACATCCTATTTTTTCATTTAGTGTGAGTGGACATGGTGAGTTGTCACTCCACTTGGAAGATGACTAGGATGGTCAACTTGGTCTAGGAGGTTCTAGGCATCCCACTTTGTGGTAGGAGTTATCTGCCAAGTGTAGACACTTTGGAAAATGTGTAAGGTAATAATGACTGAAACGGTTATGACAGATTCCTATGACATGTAAGAGCTAAATAAGGAAGATTATATGACAGGTGAAGACATGCAAGACATGCATGCAAGAGCATCTTTGACTAAGGCCTATTTGAGCGCCCAAGGAGCATCTATGACATGTTGTAAGAGAATATGCTATTTATAGCATGTGTATGATAGATTCTCTTACAACTGTCATAACGATTATTTATGACATATTCTATGATGGTGTAAGAACTGTAAGAGCATCCATCATTGCCTAAACTTAGGAATGGGCAACCCACTTATGGAATGGATGTTGGGACAAGTGTCAGGACTTATGACACACTTGGACATGTGTCCCTAGGCGTGGGTTTTGGGCCATGCACTCATGTTGGACGCCTATCTCAAGAAGATGCCATTTTGGCCTTGTAAAAGTCTATATAAGCAGTGCTTTGGATGGGAGACATATAGAGTTTGATAGGTACTATTACCCTGTCGGATTGTCTCCAGATACGAGTGTTGAAGACTCCATGATAGCTTGCATTGCAAGTGTGTTGTAAATAGCAAGTTTTTTGATAATACATTTTGCAAGTTTTGGAGTGTGGGGTTTTTTACCGAAAGGTTTTCCCCACAGTAAATCTTTGTGTCACTTCTATCTTCTTTCTATCTTTCTGTATGTATGTGATTGTAGCAACATCTAAGTTAACATATGTTTAACATTCTGTAATTGTAAGGGTTAAAACGAATTTGCACTCTCCTCTCCTCTCATAGCTTAGTGTAGGAAACTGTAATTCCGCACACCTAGTTTCCTTTCATATATCATCTGCATGATTTGCAAATACACATTAAGTCTGTCATAAACAAGAAAATATTAAACTTATAGCATGTCGTCCTTCATAACCATTGACAATACAAAAAAGATAAAACATTATTTGCATTTTTCAAAAATGAGTCGGAATGACCCATACAACATATTCAATCTCTCCTTAAACTCTGATCAGACTTGAATTAGTGGCACACATTATTAGCATGCCTTAATCAGCCTCAACAAAAGCATAACTTCATAAAATGACTTGAAAAATTTGTGCAATATTGGAAACAAGAAATATCTTCATGTGTTTCATACCTTAGATACTATGGGACATGTGGAGTGTCCACATAATATCATACAACTAAAATTTACAATATTATGTTGGTGCAAGAATTCAAACATATCTTTTGATAAGGATTAAGCATATGGAACCAACTGTATCAATTTGTTACTTTGAAAACTAAACTTGTAGAGCACTAGATCACTTGAAAAATCAATATAACACACTTTAGACATGATTGAGTATGTATTCAAAGCATCTTGACCAAATATTCACATCTAAAGGAATGCAGAGCATTCCAACAAGAATTTTGAACCACTTTTCTCTACCTTAACACAATTGTGTACTTTTTCACTACTAACTTTCTCTATAAAAGGAGTATTGACATGAAAAATTGGATATAACACCTTCACATCTCCATGAACTTCACTTTAGAACTACAAGACTAAATTTTTCTCTGTTGAAGGATGTACAAACTAAAATACTATGTCTTTTCCTTAGAGTATATACTATGAATGGCTCAGGTAAAACTTCTACAACTTGTCACTGAGTGCGGTACACCAACCTAACAAAATATCATTGTAGGCATCCTAGAAACAAAAATAAGACATGTGTACCCACCTCTAGATAATAATAAGACATCAAGCCAAATTTTAGTCTTTCAGAACATTGCAATACTGAACTTCACCATTAGATATCTCTATGTAATAATAATCTCCAAAGCATATATATCAAACATACTTTTGATATCAATGACAACCATGCTTATCAAGCTACAAAAATCTACCCCTTTTTCATTGATGGAAAAACCAACTAATGTGCACAAAATCTTTTGGGATTTGATGCACATTTATCTCCCCCTTTGAAATCAATGCCAAAGGGTAACAATTTTTTTTTTTGTACATACAAATTTATATGATCCCCCTACTCTATACAAAATTTTCTCCCTTTGAGATGAAGTTCTCTTACTTCATCAAAAATAAGGTAATATATTCTTATCTAGACAAAATATTCTACTTCACATATATACACAACATCAAAGAAAGAAAGATATCTTACATCAAAATTTAAATCAAATGCAACTCAACTGGATGGAAGGATGTTCTTGTTAATTGTCTTAAGTTGGATCAAGCTGATGTCCAATTGTTTCTTTACTACAGTCAGGGTCTAGACTTGAAAATTCAACTGCACATATGTGTCTTCTTCTTTCACCAAAGAAGATGGTGCATGGTATTTATGAATTGCACCATTAGCCTCCACCAAAATTCCATTGAGTGAAGCCAACCTTAGGCTCCCTAATTATCCTAATTGCTTTACCTGACCCTTAAACTAATCCCTTTGATCTTGTAGTTGTTGTATTTGGGAGTGCAAACTCTGGACACTTATGCCCTTATGACACCATCACTGTCCTGCATAAGATCATAAGTTGCATTCACATTAGTGATATGCATTTCAATAGCATTGATCTAATCCTTTATGATCTTAGTTGTAGAAAGCCACTTCAGATAGAAGAGATATAATAATTTTTCTTCCTCTAAGCTCTTATGAATGTCCTTGATGCATGACTACAATTTTACCAATGCACTATCACACTTTCCTGTTAGTCTCTTTTCATTAATCTTCTATTCAACCTACTTCTCTAGATTAGATGAATAAGTATGAAAGGACTTCATTAACTTCTTTATATGTTTTGTAGGAGGGAGATATGTATCCCTTTCTTCTTCAGACAATCTTTCTTCTAATACTGTCATTGCTTCTTCCAAAGCCCCTACACTCTCCACCTATTATTGTAGCAACTCTTGCCTTGATTTGGAGTGAAGTACATCTCCAAGATTCATCTTATGAAGGGGAGGTCCATATTGGACAAATTGACTTGTGCATAAAATTTGGGAGCTTGCAACAACTATAGAGACACTACCATATGAATTTTCATTTCTTATGACAAGAAATACTTAATTGAGTCAACTAGAGTTTAGAGTAAGATTTACCTGAGATTTCTTCTTCATCACCCTTTTCCTTCTCTTTTTCCTTCTCCTTTTCCTAACCAGAGGCATCTTGCTTCTTTTGCTGATTGGAGACAACTTTCTCATTTGTATTCATAAAATAGGGCATATTACCAGTATCTTTCTCATCTAAAGGATCTTGTGCATTTATGTGAACATCAGTTTGCACCTCTTCAAGGATCTTCTTTGTGACTTATTATGTTTTCTTCTTGTAATGACAAAAAGGACTCCCTATTTTCCTTGCTTAATTTGGGAATAATTAATGATAAATTGGACTTGATATTTCCTTGATCTAGTGTTGTGATGTGTTCTACACATCCACATTAGATCTTGGGCCCTTCTAAAGCTAAATAAACTTAGTTTTTCCCTAATTTAGTGTTGTAAAGTGTATATATTTATACCTTCACATTAAATTTAGGAGGCTTGTAAAATAAATTGACCTAATCTAATGTTGTAATGTGTTGTACACATTCATATGAGATTTAGGGCCCTTTTAAGCTAAATTGACCTAATTTTGCCCTAATTTAATTATGTAAAGTTTATTTATTTATACTTTCACATTGGATTTTGGGCCCTCTTTCATTTATGACCTTAATATCATCATTAATAGGCCCCTATGACCCCATATTTTGCATTCCAAGGCATATTTCAATAAAAAAAACTTGACAAGATCAACAAATAAGCTTAATTTACACACTCCCTGACATTTTAGCAAGCAAAATAGGCCCTATGGGACCCATTGGCCACTTTGGGAAAATGAGTTCCATCCAAGTTGGGGCCCCCATTCACCAAAAATGGTGAATGAGTCCCATTTGGCCTATTTTCAAGGTTTAAGCACAAAAATATGGTTTTAAGTTCAAATTTCCTCTATGTTAGCCTTTACAATCAAATAACTAGTCATTTGAGTGCATTGTATATATAAAAAATCATTCAAATCATTATTTCATCAAGCCTACATGATATCAAACAAAGAACTCAAGAGTTAAGCATTCTAAGACTTCACAAGATCATCTAGAAAGCATTCAAGATCATTTTTAAGGCATTCAACGGTAGAATTATTCATCAATTTTTTAGAAATTCAATATCCATCATCATGCCAAGCATATCAAGCATCAAGAATGTTATTAAGCTAGTGTTGTGATGTGGCATTGTTCTACTCTTATTGTCAAGATCAAGATCTACATCCTTCATGGTCATTTCATGTTGAGATACAGATTTACAAGAAATCATTTACAAGGCATCATTCAAGGTATTATTTTCCATGATTCATGTTCTTTATTTCATGTTTCAAGCCTTCATTTCATTGTCTCATCATTTGGTTTAATTACCCACACGGGGTTTGACCAAGGAAAACCCCTATTCGCTAACAATCAACACTTTCTCTCTCTCTCTCTCTCTCTCTCTCTCTCTCTCTCTCTCTCTCTCTCTCTCTCTCTCTCTCTCTCTCTCTCTCTCTCTCTCTCTCTCTCTCTCTCTCTCTCTCTCTCTCTGTGTGTGTGTGTCTCTCTTTGTGATTGAAAATCTAGGTGCTTTAAAGACTTGAAGATCATTGAATATTGGGTTACTAGCTTGGAAAAATTTGTTGGTGTTTTTTCCTCATTTGCAAGGTTGTAATCTTCACTAAAAAGTCACCTACAACCCTGAAAATAGAGTTTTAGATCTAGAAACAAAGAGGAACAGAAAGAGAAGACCTTGAAGACTAGATTCAAATCTTAAAGATCTAGAAAAATATAACAAGAATCATTCGCCACCTTGGGTGAATGAGTCCCAGTTTTGGTCAATGTCAAGATTTTTGCAATTTCAAATACCCTTTTTCGAGAAACCCGTTCCTGTACAGAAACCCAGATCTGGGACTGATTCACCTAGATTGGTGAATGAGTCCTAGTAGGTCTAAATTTTAGGATTTTTAACATTTCTAGTCTTCATTCAAGCCTCTACAAGTTTCTAGGTGCAAACTTCTAATTTTACAACTTTCTATTATGATTTAAATGCATTTCTAGGTCATTCATTCAAGTTTCATGCATTAATAGGCTTTGTCATTAGATCTTGCATTTCATTTATTTTTCCAAGACCTAGCTTGGTGGTGAACCCCTCTTGTAATCTAAAATCATACCTTAGGAAAGCCCTATTGTAATATATCTTTCTCCTTTGCCTATTTGAGGTTGAAATCTCTAGGATTTTGTCCTTGAATGTGGAGCATAGAAGATTGTTTCCCTAGGTACTAAAACCCTCAGTGGCAAAAAAATTATATCTTACATTTTGGTGAACCTGCATTTAGAATACCTTCTTTCTTGATTTGGAGTCCATCATCATCCTAGATCTAGCTTGCATTGACTTTGTATTGGGGTTTGCACTAGTTAATTGGTATCTAGGGTTTTTTAATTTGGCATTAGTGAAAGTACATATAGGTTGCATTTTTACATCTCAAATCATCTCAAATCATCTAAAAATTGCATTTGTACTTGGTTTACATATCATACAACATAAAAAGAATAAAACTCAATTGAAAATTTCTAAAAAATTAAAAAAAAATCCCTGCTGGGACTCATTCGCCACCTTGGGCGAATCAGTCCTTGTGCACATTTGAAACTTCCTTTTACAACATTAAAAACCTTCTTTTTCCTCTTCTAATTTTTTCCATTAACTATCTGTTTCAATTGACTGAGTTTTTGTTACATGTATTTCACTAAATCTAGCTTAAATTGTGTAGTGTAGTAAAATGTATACCTTAGCATTTTCACACTTAATTTGGACCTATTTTAGAATCCTGTACATTAATTTCCCTTTAGGTCATTTGTTATGGGCCCCTAAGACCCCTTTTTGTGCATCTCGAGGCATAATTTAACTTTCAACCGCACCAAACCCTTAAACAACCATCAATTTTGGCAACCCATGTTTTGAACCAGAAAATTAAGCCTTGTGGGACCAAGATGACATTGGTGGCATCCTAGTCCCACCTAGTGGGACCAATATGCCACCTAGGATGTCTTAGTCTCAAGGGATTTATTTTTGAGATTTAAAAAAGGGAAATGAAAATATTTCAATTTATTTGACCTTTTGTCGGCCTTTGAGATCCAATAATTGGGTTATTAGGTAGAGATTACTATAAAAGTAATATTCACACCCATTTTTCACCTAAGTAAGTGGCAAGAAAGTTGAGCAAGTTGAAGGAAGTTTTAGATTATTGGAGCAGCCTTTTATTGTGTTTTTGCAGGTTTTTCAATTCTTTCCAAGTCAAGATCTAGCATTGCCAAAGATTAGTAATGGATGTCCATTGTGGATCATGAGAGATTCTAGGTTGGAGATGCAACTAGCCATTTATCCAAACCTAAGGATTTATTTCTTGATTGATTCCACCTTCCATTATTGCTCTATTTTCTGCCTAAGGAAGGTATACTTCATGTTTGTGACTTGTTAGGGTGATTAGAGATATCCTTTATAGGTCATTCACACTTGCATCTTAGGGATCTTATTCTAACACATTTGAATAGGGTTTCTTCATATCATAGCTTGCATAATCTTAGACACAATTAAGATTAGGCCACACAAACATTTCCATTTTTAGATTCATGCTTTCTCATCAAGGTTTAATTACCAAACAAGGGGTTTTACCAAGACAAACCCCCATAAACAACAAATCCAAATTCCTTTGTTTTGCATGTCTTTCTACAGGTTTAGATCTTGAAACTTGGTGAAGAAGGAAGTTTAGATCTTAGGTTTCAGAATCACACTCAAAAATTAAAAAAATTGAGATTAGGACTAATATGCCACCTTGGGTGTCTCAGTCCTCCCAAGCATATCTTTAAAAAATTCCTTTAGATCTGGTTCCAACATTCGAAGATTCTGCATTTTCCCCAGAAAACAATAACAAGACTAATACACCATCTTGGGTGTCTTAGTCCTACAACGCATATTCAAACAACTTCTTTGCATTTCTAGGATCCTCACATCATCTCCAGGCTTCATAGGTACACATACCCTAATTTGGCATTGCAAATTTTCACTATTTGCATATCACATTGTGCTTTCCAACATTTGTCTTTTCCAAGCATTTGCTTGGTGGTGAACCCCTTTGTGTCACAAAAAAGTGTAGCCTTGAGACTTTTCACTCATTTGGGCCTTTTCTTGTGGTTTTTGGCCTAATTTTTCTTGGATTTAATGTTATAATGTGGCCAACACGTTCACACTAGGCCTTGAACGCTTGCAAATCAACAAAAACCTAATGTTGTCTTACAAAGGTGTTTTGAAGTATTGTAACACATTTCCTCACTTTTCTAGGACCTTTCTATAATAATTCACCTAAATAACCTCTTTCCAAGCCTTATTTTAAATTGTTGTAGGGTGTTGTAACCAACCCTCACACTTTGCTAGGCTTATCATCACTAAATCAACCCTTTCTTATGATAAAATGGCCCCTTAATGCACTTATAAGCTCGACTTAAGTGTGTTTCGAAAGACAATCCCAAAAAACATCATTAATCACCTTTTAATTCCCGACAACCACTCAAAATTTCCCAGCTAGACTAAGTCGCCACCTTGGGTGACTTAGTCCCATGTGGAATAAAAATCAAATTTAAATCAAATTTAAATCTAAATAACCCCTTTCCAAGCATTCTAAGTCATCAAGACATATCTCCAAAGCATTCAAGGGTTGAATCTTCCTCCATTTCTGCAAACATTCAAGATTAATCATCATGGTAAGGTACTAATTCCATTATCTCACATTTCATGCTTCATTATCTTGTTTCTTCACTTGATTTAATTATCTAAAAGGGGTTTTACCAAGGCAAACCCCCATGCCCTAACAATCAACATTTCTCTCTTTCTCTCTTGGTGTGTTTGCAGATTCAGGTACATTGAAGTCTTTGAAGATTTTTTGAAGACCTCTCCTTTCTTACAAAGTCAAAACATCCACTAACAGTCACATTCAGTTCTAGAAATCAAAGTTTCAGAAGAGGATACCTATGAAGAATCGAAGTGCAGACCGAGGGCTTCTATTTCCCCTTTTGAATTTCCAGAAATACATAAGTGGACTAAGTTGCCACTAATGGCGAATTAGTCCCATTAGACATGCCTTTCAGTGATTTTTGCATATTCAGACACCCATTTAGTAGAAAAAGGTTTCTCGACATTTTTTCCAGATCTGGGACTAAGTCGCCTAGATTGGCACAAGTGTCCTAGTTAGCTTCTACAATAATTTTTTAAGGATTCTAGACCTCCATCTCATCCCTTTTCAGCCTCTAGGTGTACACTTCTTGTGTTACAGTTTTATGTGATAGTTTACATGCTTTTTTAGGTCATCTTGTACATGTTTGCATACAACATTATGTTTTCAAACACTTTACATTTCTCTAGGATTAACATCAATAAATCATTTCCTTTTCAATCTGCTATATCTAGACATCATAATCACACCCAATAGCACACATCACATCACTTACATTAATCTTTGAATGTTAACATTGTCCAATTTGGCTTACCTCTCTCCTTTTAGGTGAAAAACCCTAGAAGTGTTAGAGAGTCTTCTAGTGCCAAAATCTATGTTACATTTTGGTGAACCCAATGTCTTCATGTACCTTCTTTTTTGAATTGGAGTCCATCATTGTCCTAGAATTAGCTTGCATTGCATTTTTCATTTATTAAGTTGCATTCTATGGTTTCCTATTTTGCATTAGTGAAAGTGCATATAGGCTGCATTTTTGTATGTTAAATCATTAAACATTTTTGCAATTTTTCATTTTCATCTTAGGTATACCTCCTACAACACATAAACCACCCAAATCCATCAAAAAACTCTGCAAATTCTCAAAAAAATCTGTAGGTGGGGGCGACTTAGTCCCTTTCCACCCCTGAAACAACCTTTTACAGAGTTGAAAACCCTGTTTTAAGCTTCTATTTTTTTCCATTACCTATCTATATCAATTAGTTATATTTCTGTAATGTGCATTTCATTACATTTAGCTTAAATTAGCTCATTTCATGCATTGCACTTTTTCAATTTTGCAATCACAACATTTCATTTTGAGATCATTGCATAGTGTAATCAACAAATTACCTTGTTTGAAATCTGAAATTTAATGGAAATTTATGCCTCATCTTCCTAGCTTGGACTTCTATTTTTCCTTGGAGCCCTCTTTCTGGCCCTTACCACTGCAAGCTTTCCTTGGTGGTGTGGTTGAGCGGTTTACTGCTTTACTATGGGTCATCCTGCATGGTCTGGCGGTGTCACCGCCCCACCACGGCGGTCTTCTTCTGGACTAGCGGTGGCATAGTGAGCGACGAAAGTCAGTGTGGGAATTACCGCCATATTGCAAGGTTCCCTCGAAGGTGGCATGGTAGCATGATTGGAATTGCACTGGCGAAGTGAAGTCTTACCTCATTACAGTGGAGGTTGCTCATTGGTGGCGCGGTGGTGCGATTGTGGAGCATTGCATTACCTCCTTACCACGGGGTCTCTATCTGGCAGTGGAGGTAGCATGGTGAGTGGTACAGGAGTGGCCACTGGTGGATGAAGGGTGGTGGTTATGTTTGGCGGTTATTTCCTTACCATGGGTGGTGAGAAGTCTCACCGCAATGGCCACGATAAGATCGTTAGCGGTCTACCAGGGCGATCAATGCCCTACCACGGGGTGACCTAGCGGCCTCCATGGTAGCGCGGGTGTGACCACTGGTGGTCACTGGCCTATTGTGGGATGGCCTGGTGGCCTTCGCAGTAGCATAGTTGACCATAGTGATAATGCCAGCCGGTTACCTCCTTACCGTGACTAGCATGTTAGAGCTCGGTAGTAGCACGGGAAAGGCCGAGAGTGGGTCGAGTGGGCTCACCGCCATAGCGCGGTGGATGAATGGACTCTAAACGGTAGCATAGGGGAAGCTAGTATGAGCTCAAAGCTCAGTCAGCTGAGCTTGACCGAGCTTGACTCAAAAGTCAAAGCAGTGAACGAATGGGAAAGTGACACATGGCAAGATCTTTAAGATTTGATTGGCCGAAATATTATTTTCTCATTGTGATAGGCTACATTATTTGAATGGAGGTTGACAAACATGTATCTAAAACCGATTTAATGTTGCACGACTTGATGCATTTGTAGAAAGATGGTGCACATTATCAGAGAATGATGGAAGCTTGTAGGTAGGATAATTAATTATCCTGTTGACTGTTGATTGCTTGAATGGGAAGAATAGGTAGGCACATAGTTAGAGATTATAAAGTAATCTCATGTGCAAGATCAAAAGATTATGAGAAAAGAGAGAGAGGCTGAGACTGTTCGAGCGGCTTTTTGAACTATGAACACATTGACTCTCAGATCTGAAAAGGTGTGAACCTGAGATGCCTAGAGGTTGGTCTGGCCGTGAGGTTGGCTGAGACAGTCAACTAAGGAGATGAAGGGAATCTACATAGTACTTAGTTTTAAGACATTGTAACTGTGTGAAGATTTTGTATATTGTGTTGCCTGCTTTCTCCAGATGGACAAGATGTAATCTTCTAAAGAGCATAGCTCTGAGATTGTATTGTAACGGTTTGTTTCTGTATAATACAATTTGAGCTAAGTGTTTTGGAGGGTGGGGTTTTTTACCTAAAAAGGTTTTCCCCATGTAAATTTGTGTGTCTACATGTTTGTCTTTCATGGTTATCTGATTCTGCTTTCTTGAATCTATGCTTGTGTTGGATCTATATTTTTTAAGCATTTACTTTTCTTAGAAGGATCAATGGGGGATCCACTGTGCCTATTTCTGCTTTATGGCATAGTTTGTGTCTTTGATGTGATTTGAAGAAATGAAAATCACTAAGGCATTTTTGTCTTAGATGTTAGTTCTATGATGACGACGTGCACTGAGCGGAATAGGAGTGGTCGTTGGCAAATGAAGGGTGACAGTTCTGTTTGGTGGTTACTGCCTTATTGTGGGTAGTGAGAAGTCTCCCCGCGGTGGCCATGGTAAGACCGTTGGAGGTCTGCTAGGGTGGTCACCGCCCTACCACGGGGTGGCCTAGTGGCCTCCATGGTAGTGTAGGTGTGACCACTGGTGGTCTGTCTGGTGGTCATTGCCCTGTCATGGGGTGGCCTAGTGGCCTTTGCAGTAGCATGGTTGACCACAGTGGTGATGCCAAGCGGTTACCTCCTTACCACAACTGGCATGTCAGAGCTCGACGGTAGCACAAGAAAGGCTGAGAGTGGGTTGAGTGGGCTCACTACCATACTGTAGTGGATGAATGGACTCCGAGCGGTAGCGCGGGGGAAGCCAGTGTGGGCTCGAAGCTTTGTTGGTCGAGCTTGACCCAAAAGTCAAAGCGGCGAACAAATGGGAAAGTGACATGTGGCAAGATCTTTAAGATCTGATTGGCCGAAAGATTATTTTTTGATTGCAATAGGCTGCATTATTTGAATGGAGGTTGAAAAACATGTATCTACAACTGATTTAATGTTGCACGACTTGATGCATTTGTAGAAAAACGGTGCACGTTATCAGAGAATGATGGAAGCTTGCAGGTAGTATAATTAATTATCCTATTGATTGTTGACTGCTTGAACGGGCATAATAGGTAGGCACACGGTTAGAGATTATAAAGTAATCTCATGTGCAAGATCAGAAGATGATGAGAAAAGAGAGAGAGGTTGAGAGTTTTTGAGCGGTTTTTTGAACTATGAACACTTTAACTCTCAGATCTGAAAAGGTTTGAACCTGAGATGCCTAGAGGCTAGGCTGGTGATGAGGCTGGCTGAGACAATCAACTGAGGAGCTGAATGGAATCTACATAATATGTAGTTTGAAGACATCGTAACTGTGTGAAGATTCTATATATTGTGTTGCCTACTTTCTCCAGATGGACAAGATGTAATCTTTTGAAGAGCATAGCTCTAAGATTCTACTGTAACCGTTTGTTGCTAAATAATACAATTTGAGTTGAGTGTTTTGGAGGGTGGGATTTTTTACCTGAAAAGGTTTTCCCCACGTAAATTTTTGTGTCTACATGTTTTTCTTTCATGGTTATCTAATTCTGCTTTCTTGAATCTATGCTTGTGTTGAATCTGTATTTTTTAAGCATTTACCTTTCTCAGAAGGATCAATGGGGGATCTGAGTATGTGCAAGATCATGATGGGCCAAAAAGTGGTGATATCTAAGTGATTTGATGACCCATGTGGCTGATGACCCTTTTTTTACCCAAAATTGATGAAACGAAAAGGGTTTTTAAAGGATATTCTCAGCTTTCCACCAATATAAATTATGATTTACTTTGAATTTAATAAATAATTATTATTCATTTTCTATTTGAATTACGACTAAAGTCTTGATTGATAGGGTGATAGAAAAACATCTATAACTTTCAAACGGTATCACATTTTTTTAATTCGAAACATGCGTCACATTCTATGCTTCACATACTATAGGATTAAAAAAAAAAAAAGAATTTCATGAAGTTTTTACCAAGTTAAGGTGGTTAGACATACGAGTTTTAAATTTTCTAAAATTTGTAATAAAAAAATCATAATTAATTATTTACTTGGAAACAAATTACAAAAAAATATGCATCACATCGGGACATGAGTCCTCTACTTATATATAAAATATTATAAAAAAGTATTATCATTTTATTGTGGTTAGGGTGGTTAGACAGACTCCTACTTCTTATTTTTCCCCTGAAATTTAAGTACTACTGCATTGAAATTTCAAATTTTCACCAAATAGATATTTATTTTTTGTAAATAAATCTAGTAGTTTAGAAACTAAATTCAATTTCCTACAGATTCTATGAACTTACATATTTTTTAAATAACATAGGTAACTTATTCAAATTTTTATGTCAAGTTGCCTAACTCTGATTTTTTGATTTTTATTGCCACTTAAGGGCCTATTTTTTCCATGATGATCCTACACATACCCATCCACTGTGCCTATTTCCGCTTTATGGCATAGTTTGTGTCTTTGATGTGATTTGAAGAAATGAAAGTCACTAAGGTACTATTGTCTTAGACGTTCATTCTATGATGATAGACGCTCCCTATCCCCAACAAAAATTGCATTTCATTTTAAGTTTGCATAAATTATTTAAACATGTTAGTTTCAATCCTTTCCAAAATTGAAAAGAAAAGGTTAATCAATAAACATGTTAGTCATTCATTCAATGCATTCCCTAGTTATGAGATTCTAGCAAATGAAAACGTTGATAATTGTCTTAAACTTACACTACCTCCTATCTCTCCTATTTGTATGGATGACGTGTTAGAAGATGTTGCACACATAGACAACCATGATGATCATAATTTTTATTCTCCTGATACCTCTTCTTTTAAACATGAAGTTATCTTGGTGAAATAAGATACAATCATTGAGAATCATGAAGGTCTTGCTTTTTCTTCTCCTCATCCCCTTTGGGAAGATATTTTAGCACAAGAAAATGAAATCATAGACACCTTCCTAAACATCACCTTACCTAGACTCTATAACCATGCCCATGACAATTGTCCTTCTCCTACTATCCCTCCTCGATGTGAAGAATATAGTTTAGTGTTAGAATCTATCCTTAATGAGACTCATGGGAATCTTATTCCTCCCTTTCTTGATGCCCCTACCATTTGGGAAAACTTCTTTGAACAAAAAAATTCCAATCCTTGATCACCATGACAATCATAGTTGTCCTCCTCTCGATGGCTCCCCTATTTGTGATGAAGTTGCTTTCACCATGGAATATGATGAACTTATTACAAGCTCTCCTACTAGGGTGGATACCATGGTGCAAGAAGAGGATACTTTAGACAATCAACTAGAGAATTCTCCTGATATCCCCACTATCATTAAAAAAGATAATCAAACCATTGATAATTCCCTTACATACGATGAAGTTGTCATGCTGCACAAACACAACCACATTATTGAACTCCTTTCAAGTAATAGTAATGTGTCTTCCTTGGGTGATGGTATAAAGATGATACTATATTTCCCTTTCCTAGACATACATCAAACCAAGACCGTTGAGGTTATGCATACACAAGTTTCCATTAGATCCCCCTCAATCAATGGACCTCATACATACCCCATGGGGCATCCTAAGAATCCTCTAACTCTTTACCCATAATCACACAAGTAACAATATCCAAAAAAACCCAAACTCATCCTTCACCCACCTAAGACCAACATTTCAAATCAACCAAGTTATAATGACATTACTCACATACATGACAAAGTCTATACCGTCAAGGAAATTTTTTTAGAAATGTTGTTTACTCATCCACATAAATAAAATTAGTTGTTGCTCCTTGCCATGTTATATTTGTAGGATCATAGCACACTCACTATTGCATGTTTCACATCCATCACAAGGAGAAGCATAACATCATCCATTCCAGGCTCGCCTTTGTCCTGCACTAAGTGGGGGCAAGGGGTTAGGTAGCCTTGTCCTCATATGTCACTTTTTATTGTCTCTTTTGACTAATTGTTAATCTTTCATGAACTTATAAGAGAAACCTTGGGATGTAGATGACATGTCTTAAAGTTGACTCACATGTGACATACTACCCTTTTCATGATGTAGCTTAATTAAGAAAAATATGAATTGGCATAGGGCTTTCCAAGTTCACTCTCATGTCTTCTTTCATCCATCCTTAGATAGTTTAAAGAAATTGCTCATAGTGATTGTGTAGCAACCACTTTAAAGTGGGGACATACATAGACAACATCTTTTTACAAAATTCCACAACATTATTTTTCTTTTTCTTGTGATTTGTCCTCTTCTTGGTGGTTTCATTGGGTTTGATTCCTTCCAAGAGTCTACAATCAATTGAAGTGGCCTAATGTGAATGAGGCATCCCATGGATAACGATCTAACACCCTGAATTTTTCTCTCTTGGAGACATTAGGCACAATGCTCCCTAAGAAGAAGACCTCACATGAACTAAGAAAAATCCCCTTCAAAAAATTCTTCACATCATATTCAAAAGCACTTACACAAGTATTATTGTGCCTTATCAATGTTATCAATGAGATAACTTTGATATGGTTAGTATAATGGGAAGCCAACACACTAGCATGAATTTATCATTATACGATGGGAAGCTGACACACTGGCATAACTTTCTCACTAAACCATCTTCTTTGGGCTTCTCACCCGGTGGACAACCATAAGTTTTGTCGCCTCAAAGTGAGCATGAGTTTTGGACAAATAGCCTAGATCTGATCCACAACTAGCTAGGAAAACGGTTGAAGCTTGATCCAACCCTTTTCCTTTCCTTATTCTCTTCTCTTCTAGTTCTTGTCATTGCATGGTCATGTATCTTGTTTTGCTGCAAATCGTTTACCCTTGAATGTGTCCTTTGGCATTTATGTCTGTTTGATTTAAGATCTTGAATCCTAGGGGCTTGACCACCTCCTTCATCTTTGTCATTCTTCAACATCTGCATTGGAACCACTTGGATACTTTAGTGTGAGTCTGAAGCAAGTTCATCCTCTCACTAAAGTGGGGGCTAAATGTGTCGCAAAAAAGTGTAGCCTTGACACTTTTCAATCATTTGGGCCTTTTCTTGTGGTTTTTGGCCTAATTTTGCTTGGATTTAATTTTGTAATGTGGCCAACACATTCACATTAGGCCTTGACCACTTGCAAATCAACAAAAACCTAATGTTACAAATGTGTTGTGAAGTATTGTAACACATTTCCTCACTTTTCTAGGAATTTTCTATAATAATTCACCTAAATAACCCCTTTCCAAGCCTTATTTTAAAGTGTTGTAAGATGTTGTAACCAACCCTCACACTTTCCTAGGCTTATCATCACTAAATCAACCCTTTCTTATGATAAAATGGACCCTTAATGCACTTATAGGCCCGACTTAAGTGTGTTTCAGAAGACAATCCCGAAAAAGATCATTAATCACCTTTTAATTCCTGACAACCACTCAAAATTTCCCAAGTGGACTAAGTTGCCATCTTGGATGACTTAGTCCTATGTGGAATAAAAATCAAATTTGTAGTGGGATTTTGTCTTCTAAACCCTAAGGTCAGCCTATGATGTGATATTTTTAGAAAATTAGGGCACACCATGTATAAATAAAGGGTTTTCCCCTCATTTTTCATCTCTTACATCTCTTATCTTATACACCTTATTCTTCTCAAGAACTCATCTCTCACTCTTCTCAAACAAGCTAGGGTTTAAGCATTCTTAGTCATCAAGACATCTCTCCAAAGCATTCAAGGGATTAATATTCCTCCATTGATGCAAACATTAAAGATCAATCATCATGGAAAGGTACTAATTCCATTGTCTCACATTTCATGGTTCATTATCTAAAAGGGGTGTGACCAAGGCAAACCCCCATTCCCTAACAATCAACATTTCTCTCTTTCTCTCTTGGTGTGTCTGCAGATTCATGTACATTGAAGTCTTTGAATATTTTTTGAAGACCTCTCCTTGCTTACAAATTCAAAACATCCACTAAAAGACACTTTTAGGTCTGAAAATTAGAGTTTCACAAGTGGATACCTGTGAAGAACCGAAGTGTAGACTGAGGGCTTCTTTTTCCCCTTTCGAATTTCAAAAAATACAAAAGAGGAATAGGTCACCACTAATGGCAAACTAGTCCCACTGGACATGCATTTCAGTGATTTTTGCATATTCAAGCACCCATTTGGCAGAAACAGGTTTCTAGGCAGTTTTTCCAAATTTAGGACTAAGTCGCCCAAATTGGCACATGTGTCCCAGTCAATTTCTATAACATTTTTGTTAGGATTCAATATTTCTATCTCATCCCTTTTCAGCCTCTAGGTGCACACTTCTTGTGTTACGGTTTTATGTTATAGTTTACATACATTTTTAGGTCATCTTGTACATGTTTACATACAATGTTGTGTTTTCAAACACTTTACATTTCTCTGGGATTAGCATCAATAAATCATTTCCTTTTTAGTCCACTACATTTAGACATCATAATAAAACCCAATAGCACACATCACATCACTTACGTTAATCTTTGAATGTTAACATTGTCCATTTTGGCCTACCTCTCTCCTTTTAGGTGAAAAACCCTAGAAGTGTTAGAGAGTCTTGTAGCACCAAAATATATGTTATACCCTTAAAGCTAGAAAGAACCCCCTCCTAGGTCCTCCTAATAATGAATTGAATCACCTTGTGAGGTTGTTTTTCAATCCAATTAGGGTTCTTGGGACATAATTGAATGACCTAGATAGAATAGGAAGGCAATCCACCCTTCCAATTTTATTTACGGTTTATTTTGGTGAACTTGACATATTTGAGCATTCTTATTTTTCTGATTTGGAGTACTTTAAGATTCGTAAATCTAGATTGCATTCATTTCATTTTGCATTAGTGAACGTGCATCTAGGGTTTCTTGCATTTTTCATTAGTGAAATCACATCTAGGTTTTCTATTTTTTCATTAGTGAAAGTGTATATAGGTTGCATTTTTACTTTCTTTCATCATTTCATTTCATTGAAAAACTGAAAAGTGCATTGCTGATTCTCTTAATTGCATTTAGAAACATTGTTATTGCATTGAAAATTGAAAATTGAAAAATTGCATTCTAATCTTGCATTCAATTGTTTGCTAGTAGTTGATTTTCTTTACATCCATTTACACAACTTCTTATTCCCAAACATCGGGTCCCTGGGTAGGAAACCTAGGAAATTTATTATCAACTTAGATCTTGTTGTTTTCTGGAAAAAACCTTTACTGGGACTAAAATGCCCTTATTGGTATCTTAGCCCCTCTCAAGAGTTTTAGTCTAGAATCTTGTCTGAGTTTTATTTTATCTATTCCAGTGTCTGGAATATCTAAATTTCATTAGGAGGACCAAGATGCCCTTCCTGGCATCTTATTCCTTGTGTGATTTGAGGTTACAATTTTTGGAGTCAAACAGTGAATTTTTGTGCCTCTATTTGCTATAGTTAGTATGTTGTTTCATTTTGCCAATTTACTATTGTATGCATTTTCATAGTTTATGTTTACAATTGCTTGATATAGATAGCTTGTTAGATTTTTGTATTTTTCAGTCATTAGAATATCAAGACATAAAACCCAAAACATTAAAATTAAACATGCATAGATGCATGGTTACTTAAGCATGTTAACACCCCTTTTCAAAGTTATCTCAAACCTCAAGCCTTTTAGACATGATGTCCTTGATATGTTAGATGAAGCCCTTGGGGAATTCATCTTGCAAGGTTTGTCCACTAAGGCTTGCCCAAACAAACCTAACCAAAGTGAAGCAAACGTTATCCAACCTCAACCTATTAAATAATGCAAGCCCCTTAATCGTGATGAGTTTGACATGTTAGATGAATCCCTTGATGACTTCCTCTCACATAGTTCACCCACTAAAGCTTGTTCAAATACATCTAAGAAAAATGAAGTAAATGTTATTCAATCTCAACTTATCCTTTATCCACCTTCCAACAAACCCCAACCTTCAAATAAACCAATCCTTATCCTTAACGCACCTAAAGAGAATGTATCACAACAAATGAATTACAACACTGTTGCTCATACATATAGGGTGAACCTACAAAAGTGGTTTACAATTCGAATGAGGAAGGAAAATTTCCAAAAACTCCCCCAACTAAAAAAAAATCATTTTGGGGGGTTCGAACGAACTCAAGGTTCGAGCGAACCCAAAAGGGGTTCGCTTGAACCAGGGTTCAAGAAAACCCCTTTGAATGTGGGAACTCGCGTTTTCCATTGTGGAACGGGGGTTCCCTCGAACCCTGGTTTGAGTGAACCAAGGTTTGAGTGAACTGATCCTGGGGGTTTGATCAAACCCTTTAGGTTCGCTCGAACCTCCCTTTTCCCACCTTCCCACCCTCCAACACAAAAAAAAACTCCAAATTTTTTCCCTTTGAAGCCTGGGTTGAGGATGAAAAAGGAGGAGACTTCACAGACCCAACTGGAATATGGTAGTCCTCATAATGAGCTATCCAACGAATATAATTTTAATATGTTTTGGTTTTATTATGTATGTGTTTTTTTAGTTCTATTAAACATAGGTTTTTCACCAAAAATCAAGCTCTTTGTTCTGCACATGTGGAAAAATAGCAGATTATCAAAATAAAATTTTGAAAAATATGTTCGGGTTGGGTATTGATGTCCTTGATCCATTAAAAAAAATAAAATTTGATATATACAGAAAAAGTTATGTTGTATATAGTTTGCATATGTTTGAATTGTAATTGGATTGACGTTGAAACTTGATTAAGGAAAAAATATTTTATAAAACACTATGAAACCAAATGAAAGTGCTAGATATCATAGTTAAAAATCTAAATTTGAAAAAATTATAATTTTATCCTTCATACAAAAAAAATTATGTTGTATACGGTGAGCGTAAGTCCTTAAAAATGTTGGTTTTAAAAAAAAGCTAGTTTTCGAAGGAGATGGAAAAATAAGTGCAACCTGATTCCAAAATTTTTGAAAAAAATATATTTAGAATCTATAGACAAAACATCACAAATCACTAGTTTGCATCATCTTCAAATTCCTCATGGTTTAGCTGCTATAGGAGCCAGAAAGTGAAGATTTAGTTAAAAAAAATCAATTCAGTGTCCAGTTTGCCCAAAAATTGTAAACCAGTATTGTGGGATCACCCTACAACACAAGGAATAATATACAACCTCAACCTAATCCTGGTTCACCATCATTACCGAATCCTATATTGGCTAACACTCCTTGTTTACCATCACATAGTGGAAAGAAGTATGATCTTGTTGAACAACTTAAGAATACTCCCGCTAAGATTTTCTTATGGGATCTTATTCAAGATTCAGCTAGTTATCACACCATGCTTCAAACGACCTTGCAACAAGTTGTGATTTTTCCTAATACAAATGCAAACGATGTGGAAACTCTATTACAAGGAATTAATATAGTTAATGTAGACATTACCTTTCACCGACATGATCTCCCTCCCTTGAAAATGAGAAAGAGATATGATGCATTAATGATAATAGCCAGATATAACACTAGGAGAATAAAAAGGAAACTATTGATAATGGCTCAGCTCTGAATGTGTGTAGTGTAAATATTTTAGATAAATTGGGAGTAGATAAATCATAAATAAAATCTGATTCCCTATCGATTCAAGGATTTTACAATGTAGGAAAGAAACCGCTCGGTGTAATTACCTTGCCCATTTGAATCAGAAAGGCTACCTTACAAAATTCAATCCATGTTATACCTCATGAAATTTCATACAATCTTCTTTTAGGAAGACCATGGATTCAAGAGATGCATGTGGTACCTTCAACTCTTCATTGAATCATGAAATATGTCTATAAGAATAAGATATTCCAAATTGAAATGGATCCCAAGCTTGAAAGTTGCTTGCAAATTGAAAAGGGGACTACCAATCCTTTGAAAACATTAATTCCAACATAAAAAATAGAGACTATCACAAAGGAAACATGAGAGATGGAAAAATGATCAAAATTAGCAGATGATGATTGGGGTTCCTTGGAGTTCACACCATCATTCATGGAGAGTATGTAATCACAAGAAAAGAGGATTAAAAAAAAAGCAACCAATGGTCATGTCAATGTAGAGTTAGGGAGACACCTCACAAACATCTACTCTTGAATAAGATAGGTCAGCTACACAACAAATTTTGATGAGATGGACTATCAACAACCACCAAACCCAAAAGAAATGGAACAAATTTATGGGAGAGGTTATGAAATTTTGAAACAATTAGGTTACAGTGGAAAAGGATGTGGAAAGAAAGAGAAAGGAACTTGTGTCCCTATAGAACCTAACACACAAGAGATAAAGATTGGTTTTGGATATTGTCCTTCTAAGATGATGCAAGCAAAGAAAATACCTTCATTAAACATCAACACCATTACGTGCAAACCAAAAATCAGTCTCACATTGAAACATCCTAAATTGCTTGATATGGAGTTACCGCCATCATGGGAGTACTATGAAAATGATGAGGCCTTGAAATGAATGCTTGGATTTTATGATAAACCATCCACTCCTCATCACAAGAAAAAGGTCACATGTGCTATGATAAGCACAAAACAAAATGATGAAGGAAAAGAGAATAGCGAGATAGACATGAACAATGAAGAGTACAACCCTAAATTTCCAAGATCAAATGCTCTTCCTTTAGGGGATACAATAGACATATAAATGGACATCAATGACAAAGAGAAATTCATTAAGATAGGAGAATGACTTGATGATGATTAAAAAGAAGATACTACAACCTTGCTTCATGACTTTCCTAAAATCTTTGCTTGGACTTATTCAAATATGTTGGGAATTGACCCTAAGATTGTAACACACAACATATTCCTTGTTGAAAATGCTAAGCCCATTAGACAGAAGATTCGAAAGATGCACCCTAAAATAGCCTTTCTAGTTAACGATGAAATTGAAAAAATCCTTGACGCTGGTTTCATAAAACCTATAGAGTATTCTCCTTGGATCTCAAACATTGTCATAGTTACAAAACTTGACAATCGTATTAGGATGTGTATAGACTTTTGTGATTTAAATAAAGAATCTTTAAAAGATGACTCCCCTCTTCCTAATATTGACATGATAATAGACTCAACTGCATGACATGCTTTGTTGTCATTCATGGATGGATTTTTTGGATACAATAAAATTTTCATCAACCCTCAAGATCAGTACAAAATAAAGTTTACAACTATTTGGGGAACATTTTGTTGGGTCATGATGACTTTTGGATTAAAAAATGCAAGTGCAACATACCAACAAGCTATGACACTAATATTCCATGATTAATACACAAGATATTGGAAGATTATGTTGATGATATTCTCACTAAATATTTAACACAAAAATATAATGTGAATTTTCTTTGAAAAATATTTGAGCGACCTCGAAAATACAACATGAGATTGAATCTAAAAAAGTGTCTTTGGTGTAGATAGTGGAAAACTTCTATGTTTTATTGTATCTTACAGAGGCATCGAGGTGGATATAAAGAAAATTGATGCTATAATTAGCATGCCACCTCCTAGAAATATCTCCCAATTGCGCACCTTACAAGGAAGAATTCAATCCATTCAACGATTTGTTGCATCATTAGCAGATCGAACACTACCATTTACACATATTCTTAAGAAAGGAATACATTTTGACTAGAACGAGGATTGTAAACAGGCTTTTGAGAGTTTTAAATATTTTCTTGTCACCTCACTTGTTTTACAATCCACTATACAAAATAAACCATTCATTCTTTTCACATTGACTTTATCCCATGCTCTTGCAGCATTATTGGCTCAACAAGATGACAAAGGTAAAGAGAATATTGTTTATTACATTATTTGAACATTGATTGATTATCATAAATGAGACACGACAATAGAAAAACAATGTTTGGCTCTTGTATTCACTACCAATAAGTTGTGACATTACTTATTGAACATTGAAATACAAGTCATGAAGAAGTTTGATCCTCTAAAACACTTCACTAAAATAGATCTATCCAAACACTTAGCTAAGTGGGTAATGTTGTTGACTGAGTTTGACCTTAAATTTGTTTCAAAACAAGAAATTAAGGTTCAAGCCTTGACCGACCAATTGGTTGATGCTCCTTCTCCTTTAGCATTACTCACTAATGATTCTTTCCCTAATGATAATGTGTTGACAATTGAAGACGATACATGGGAATTATATTTTGATGGATTTCAGTGCAGAACTAGCTCTAGTACGGGGGTTATAATAAAATCACCTACAAAAGAGCCTATTCCCTTATCATATCGATTAAATTTTCTATGTACAAATAACATCGTTGAATATGAAGCGTTAATCACTGGTTTACATGTTGCTCTAGTCATGGGCACTAGAGACATTAAGATATTTGGTGACTCACAATTAGTCATTAAATAGATAAACATAACATATCAAATGAAACATTAAAAATTCTCAAAATACAAAGATCTCACAATGAAATTTTTAGAGAAGTTTGAATCATTTACCATTGATAACATCCCTCGAAAAGATAACCATCATGTAGATGCAATGTCAAGTGTAACTTCTCTTATTTCCCCTCAAGATCCTTCAAAATACTTCACTTTCATTGTGCATACAATCATCAAACCTTTGATTGATGATAAAGTAGATGAAGTGTTAGCAACAACAATTGAAAACTCGAGTGAATGATATGATATTGTAGACATGGAAAAAATACCGACACAATTGATCCTGATTACTAACATCTTTTCATCCTAAATCACCTTCTTAGCTCATCATCACTTTTCATCCCTTAATTGAATAAATCATTATTTATCTGATTAAGTCATTCTCTTCTGTTAATTAAATTAATCAATCTGATTTAATTAACTCTATGTCTCTATTTAATTAAATAATTCATTTTATTTAAATCCCTAAAGTCTTCCTATTAAATTGAATAAATTAAACCTTATTTAATTTAATCTAACAACATCCCCTTTTAATTAAATAAATAAATAAAAAATATTTATTTAATTAAAGTCTAAATCATTTTCCTCTCAGCTTTGATTTAAATAAATCCTAAAATCTAAATCAAATTTGTTACATCATCTAATCTCCTATTAAATTGATCAAATCCTGCTTAATTTAATCCAAATCTCCTAATTTCTCTAGATTTTGCCAGTTGCACATGAAAATACATTTAATTGATTTATTAAATCCATATTTTCTCTCAACATGGCATATTTACGGGAATATTTCTCCAAGTTTGAAAATCTCTCCAAGTGGATTTGTCCTTCCAACAAAGCATTTATCTCCTCTTACATGTCCTTGTGCATTGAGCCAAGTGGCATTTAAGTCATTTTATTTCCCTCTTTAACAAGTCATTTCATGAATTTCAAAATCCACCTAATATCATTTATTGGCTCATTCATCAAAATGTGTTCAAGCTTCCTCCATTCACATCTTGACAAATGGCACTTGGCCATTGGATGTTCAATGATCCCTCATTGTCCCATTTTGCTCATTCCTCCATCTTGTCCCTCTATAAATAGAAGGCTATTCTTCTCATTTGATCATCCACAATTTAGAGCAAAGTTACTATCTTCACATTTAGAGAAATTTCATCCATCTCATGAGAATCTTCCGTTATCATAGCTAGGTGATTGTAGGTTTTTATCAAGGAATTGCATTGTTCTTCCTCAACAAGTGGATCAATCTTCATCAAATAATCCAATCACACAAATGAGTTGGGAAAGGGCTATTTCCTACACATAAATTGACACCAACTCATCCATGGGATTAAGAGTTTGCATGTTCAAATAGGATTAAATTACTTTCATTGTTTTGTTCTTCATTTCTTTCCTATCTTGAGCATTGTAGATGAATTTCATGGGGAATCTTAGTTCTAAATTGCATTTGGATCTAATAGTGTGTTTGTTTGCTATGTTTGTGCAAGTCTAGGATTGGGGTTCACATTTTGGCACTAGAACCAATGTGTCAATTTTTCATACCAAAACCAAGAGGTCACAATTTATGGTGATCATGAACCCTTCGCCTATTGTAAGAACCTGAAAGCCAAGTATTATAAAGTATCCCAAGTCCCAAAGAATGATGAAGGCCCCTCAACTCCATATATAGACCCATCCAACATAGTCTTCACTTCTGGGACAAAGACACCCACCATCCTTGACATATTCGATATCAAGCTTATAGTCCAAGATAATGGGTGTGGAGAATACAAAATGAAGAAGGGATCCTTCATGATCGGGGAGTTATCTCAATCCCCCAAATCCCATGGACAACCACATCCCACGAATACAACAACTCAAACCTTCAAGGAGGGTCCTTCCCAATTCAGGAGGTGGGGAGATCTAGTCCAAGAATTGGTGGACGAGCGAGACATATCCAGTCTCCTCTATCAGGATGAAAGACATGCACCAGTCCTTCCTATGGATGATGCAAAAAAAGGACTTCAATTAATGTTGGGTATGGGCTATAACAAAAATGGAATTCTTTAAAAGAACAGTAATGTCTGACTGGAGCCCATCATTGTTGAGAAATGGATGAAAAATATTGGCCTTGGGTGTACCCCTCCAATTGTAACCATACGTGGTAGAAGTCCCCCAGTTAGAGTAGTTAGGACTCCCCCTCAACTATCGAAAAATGCCCTACAATTACCCGTATGTACAGGTTTGCCCTTAGATAACTTCACTTTTGATGTAATCGATGTGTGTAGCAGTAGTGATGACGAGGATACCACAACTGGCTTACCCACAATTTTTGAAGACTCCTCCCTACTCATGATTAGCACCCTATCTTTTGATTCGAACCACCCAGCCCACGAAATAAACCTGGTCTACCCCCAACTCATCGATTACGACCAACGAGGGTCGTCGATTTTGGACACATTTGAAAATGATGAGGCACTCACGGAGTTCATGGGATTGTGAGATACAGTACCATATGGAGATCATAAAGATGGGTTTGAAATCAAACTGGACACTAAAGCCTATTATAGGGAGACGATTGAATCCTTCAGTCGCAAAAGTGAGAAATTGAGAATAATCTCAAGGTCCTTGAGTGAAAACCACACTATGACACTCTCTGACCATAAAACAGTAAAAAAAAGGACACATCTAATGGTGAAAGCCTCTCTGAGGCATCAGAGGATGAAGGATTCAATCTTCCCCTCACTACAATTCATCAAGAAAAATCAATAGTCCTGGAAGAACAATGTAATCCCATTAACCTGGGAACAGAGGAGATACCACAAATAACCTTTGATGTTGGGTCACTCCTCACAGAATAACAAGAACTCTTGGTTGCATTCCTCAAAGAAAGAAAGGAAAATTTTGCATGGACTTATGCTGACATGTTAGGACTTGATCTAGAGGTGGTAGTTCATCATTTAGCTATATATCCTGAAGAAAAACCTGTGAGACAAAAGCTTAGAAAGATGCATCCCCAGATAGACTTATTAGTCAAAATGGAATTGTAGAAGGTCTTGGATGTAGGATTCATATGCTCGATTGAATATCCAGAGTGGCTGTCCAACCTAGTACCTATTTCAAAACCCATTGGGGGCATCCGCATTTGCACTAATTTTAGAGACTTAAACAAAGTGTGTCCTAAGGATGAATTTCCACTACCCAACATCAAAATGATAGTGGATATGATGATCGAACATGAGATGCTATCACTAATGGAAAAATTCTCAGGATATAACCAGATCATGATAGCAAAGGAAGACTAGCACAAGACAACATTCACATGTCTGTGGGGGACCTATTGTTGGAATATGATGTTGTTTGGGCTAAAGAATGCAAGAGCAACCTAACAAAGAGCCATGAAATTGATATTTCATGATATGATCCATAAGATGGTGGAATATTATGTGGATGACATATTGGCTAAATCACGAAAAATACGGAACCACATATCAGCTTTGAGTTCCATTTTTGATAGGTTGGAAAAGTACAAGGTCTGCCTCAACCCAAAGAAGTGCATCTTCGGAGTGCAATTAGGCAAGCTCCTAGGGTATATTGTGTGAATGAGAGGAATTGAGGTAGATCCTTGAAATGCAAGCACCTAGGACACTAAAGTAGCTAAGAGGTCTACAAGGAAGACTCCAGTCTATCCGTAGATTCATAACACAACTAGCAGACAAACAAATCCCATATTCTCATCTACTCCACAAGGGGGTAGCATAAAAATGGGATGAAAAATGTGACCAAGAATTCAAAAAAATCAAGGAATACCTACTGACACTAATAGTCCTAATGCCACCAATTCCAGGAAAACCATGGATCTTATACATATCAGCAGCAACGATAGCTCTCAGTGCTCTCTTAGCCCAACATGATGAAAACAGAAGAGAGAGAGCAATATACTACATCAACAAGACCATGGTAGGACATGAGCTAAACTATACACCCATTGAAAAATATTTTCTACCAATTTTATTTGTAGCTCAAAAGTTCAGACACTGCATGCTGGCTCATCAGATCAAGCTAATCACAAAGATAGATCCGCTCAATTACATACTCTCCAAAGCCACTCTCACAAGATGGACAACCAAGTGGATCATGATATTAATAGAGCATGACTTTTAATATATAGAGCACAAGGACATCAAGGGGAAAGCAATTGTGAATCAACTAGCGCAAGCACCTATATATGTAGAAACCCACTTATTTCAGAGTTCCTCAACGAATCAATTTTCAACCTAAGTATGATAGATCACTGGAAGATGTATTTTGACGGATCCTACACACAACATGGGTTGAGAGTAGGAATTTTATTCATCATTCCTCAAGGAGACTGCATGCCCAAATCCTACAAGTTGTCGTTTCCATGCATGAATAACATAGCAGAGTATGAGGCTCTTGTCATAGGGTTAAGAATTGCGATGTAGTGGCATATTATGGCTCTTCAATTATATGGATATTCTTGGATCATAATCAATCAAGTCAACAATGAATATCAGACGAAGGATGATAAACTGAATCTATACAAGAAATTGATGGGAGCATCAAGGATTCATTCATTGATATTACATTTCAATAGCTACCTAGAGAAAACAATAGAGAAGCAAACACAATGGCTACAATTGGTTCACTCTTGGAAATCCCACACAATGTCCCAAAATAGGAATTCCTTGTAGAGAAGCTTCTCATACCAATATTCGAGGTACCAGAGTTTGAATTTGTGTGCAAAATAGTTGGTCCCAGTAATCCCTGGTACCATTACATTTACACCTACTTGAGAATAGGAGTCCTTCCCCTTGACATAACCCCAAACCTCAAAAGAGATTTTTTCAAAAAATCTTCATGTTTTGTCATCCTAGGAGAAACCCTCTACCATAGGAGCATCAAAGGGACCCTATTATGTTGCCTAAATACTATAGAATCCCTAAATGCTTTAACTGAGGTACACAATGACATTTTTGGTTCGCACTCAAGTGGTATGACCTTGGCTAAGAAATTGTAGAGGATGGGATATTATTGGTCCACAATGGAAAGAGATGCACATGACTTTGTTAGAAGATGTTTGTAGTGCCAACATCATGGGGACCTTATCCATGCACCAGCTCAGGAGCTTCATCCCATTGTCACCCCTTGGTCCTTTTCATAGTGGAGGCTTGATCTCATCGGTAAAATCACCCCCACCTCATCTAATGGCCATAAATTCATCATCACCTCCATGGAGTATTGTATGAAGTGGTTCGAAGCCATTCCCATGATCTACGTAATAGAAAAGCAGATATCTAAATTCATCTTGAACCACCTTATTTTTCGATATGGTGTCCCTCAAGCCATTATCTCAGATAATGGGACATCTTTTAAGAATTAGGATATCAATGACCTTTACCAAAAATTCAACATCCAACATCGCTTTTCCACTCCGTATTATCCCCAAGGCAATGACCAAGCAGAAGCCACCAATAAAACCATTCTAAAATTCCTTAAGAAAACAGTCAATGACATTGGTTGTGACTAGCATCTACAGCTAAATCCTACCTTATGGGCCTATCGCACCAACATCCGCACACCAATAGGTGCCACCCCCTTCTCCCTGGTCTACGGATCATAATCCATCCTCCCCATTGAGATCGAGCTCCTGTCCCTGAGGATATCACTGCAAAATCTCATTATAGATGAGGAATATCGGGTCTCACAACTAAATGAGCTAGAGTTACTGGATAAGCGGCGCATGGATTCCCTAAATCACTTGCAAGTCTATCAAAATTGCCTCAAACACAACTACAACAAGAAATTCAGGAGGCAAACCTTTCAAGTCGGTGAGCTCGTACTAAAGGAGAATCAGAAGAATGTGCCAAAACTAGAAAGAAAAGGTAAGTTTGAGCCCAACTGGTTGGGACCTTTCATCATCATGATGAGCTACAAAATCAGGAGCCTACCAAATATCAACACCCAAAGGTGAACCTATGCAAGAGCCCATGAACAAATCCTATCTCAAAAAAAATTGCACTTGATCTTTGCAGGGTAAAACCAAAAATACAAAAAATATCAAAATCCAAAAAAATCAGAAAAAGGATTGAAAAGAGTAAAGAAAAAAATCATCCTCTAGCGAAAACAAATTTGGTGGTGCGTTGGACAAGTACCTTGGTGAAAATTTAGAAAATAGACATCTTGTGTAAATAAATCATTCTCCATCCATCAAGATCTCTACAATTTACCCCGCAGTACTCACTTATCCATTACATTTCATTAACCTTCTATCCATCCATTAGTGTTTGTACCATAGCTTGATCTTATGTTTGTATCATGCTCCACCCTAGTACTACTTGGCACATTCCTAAGGTTAGTTTGTCATTCTTGTATCAAAGTAGTCTATCACATCATGTTGGGGGCATTTTCCTCTACCTACATCAGATTAGATTCGTGTATATTCTTGTGATCTTCCTCAAAATCAAAAAATCCAAAAATATTCAAAACATCAAAAAATTCAAAAACATTTGAAAAATCCTTCAAACAAACAAAAAACATTCAAAATCTCAAAAATCTAAAAATCATGTCAGTGGTGTCATCATACCAAACTTTGTCATCTTTGAGCTTGAACATAGGCAAGGTTGATCTTTGATCATCCCCCAAGACACCCTAGGTCAGTCCTTTAGGTGTCCGTCACAATAAAATGGAAATTTGCTTTTCCATCGATCTCATCGGTAATCAAGTCTGTGTCAATTGAACTACGTTGTCTCTGCATGTATAACATAGGCAAGGCTAATCTATTGATGAGCTCCCAAGACCCTTATGATAGGTCTTTAAGTTAGTCTCTTGGTCATAAATCTCAAAAATCCAAAAAAAATCTCAAAATCTCAAAATACCAAAAATAGCCTCAAAATATTTTAAAACATCAAAAATGTCCAAATATTTGAAAAAAAAACTCAAAATGGTGCATCCATTTCATCTTGCTTTCACCCACAATAATCATCATTCATAATAAATCAATCATCATTTTCATCCTTTGGTAGGTCAGTCAGAAGCAAGTCTATCAGGTTCAAAAGTGAACACCTAATCGTCAAAGTCTCAAGTCTAGGTCAATAAGTCAGCAAGTTAGTCAACTCTTGGTATGAATAGATTATCATCCAATCAGTCCCATATCACCTGACCACAACATGTCCTAGGATGCATCCTTCCTACAATGGACATCAACATCAGGCATCACCGTAGTTTAGTCTTGGCTAGCAGTACGAAGAACATTAGCTTGTTTGTTTGCTTGATCTGTCTTCTTGACTTATCTTATTTTGTGCTCATTCTAATGAACTCTTGATGATGCCTAATCAAAAGGTTTATAGAGAAAGGAATGGGGCAATGATCATTATCTTTTTATCTACTCTTCTTGGTGGATATTCTTGTAAAATAACATCATCATGTGTGCTTTGTTTGGTTTGTAGGGAGGGTGTTCTAGATGTTTTGTTGACCACATAGGAAGGCTTGATTTTCTATGTTTTGGTCTGAGATGTTCAAAATATCTAAACTACATCCAAGATAAGGTTTTGTATGTCAAGTGTGAACATGAATACTCCTATCTGATTGTCAATTCAAAGTCCATCACACTAGGTACAATGCCATCCTAGTTCTTAATACCTTGATGCATCGTACCTACATGTGTTATCAAACATAAAGTAAATGTCCCTTTTAAAATCCCAACTCCTGGTTTCATTATGATCATCATTATAAGGTAAGTTTGTTGGATCTTATTTCTTCTATCTTCTTTCCATGCTAACATCATGTTGTGAGAGTTACTCAAAAACATTACAAAAATGCGCCCATCCTGCATCCACCAATCATTAGCATAATGCATATCATGTAGGAAATATAGATGCATTGCATTTCATTGTTAATATATAATCATTTACATTCCATTATAGATATCATCACATAGGCATTATCAAGTCATACATGACATAAATTATCATAGAGGTCATCATTATCATATCCATATGCACATCATATCAAAATAACCACATTACACATAATAAGTCATTTACATTCCATTTCACATTAACATTTACATATCATTATCATTTCATTATTACCATTACATTTCATAAAGCATCATCTCATAAATCATCTCAGATAACAATGTTCATTACATCATTTGCATCCACAAATCAATTATTGCATCATATAATCATCATCACATAACCATTACATCATAGATCATCTTGCATTATCATTTCATAATAAAACATCCATAACATAAATCACATAGTGCCGCATACCATCTCATAAGGATCACCGTCTCATTATCATACACATTACATCATCATTGCATATTATCATGTTTATGTGCAAGATCATCATGGAAAAAATTGGCCCTTAAGTGGCAATGAGAATTCAGAAAATTAGAGTTAGACAACTTGACGTAAAAATTTGAATAAGTTATCTATATTATTTCAAAAATATGTAAGAATAGAATATGTAGAAAATTTAATTTAGTTTCTAAACTACTAGGTTTATTTACTTTTTTAAAATCTATTTGGTGAAAATTTGAAATTTCAATGCAGTAGTACTTAAATTTTAGGGAAAAAATAAGAAGTCGGTGTCTATCTGACCACCCTAACCACAATAAAATGATAATAAATTTTTATAATATTTTAGATATAAGTAGAGAACTCATGTCTCGATGTGATGCATATTTTTTTGTAATTTTTTTCCAAGTAAATAATTAATTATGATTTTTTTATTACAAATTTTAAAAAACATAAAAAATCATATATCTGACCACCTTAACTTGGTCAAAACTTCATGAAAATTCATTTTTAAATTTTTTTTATCCTATAGTATGCAAAACATGTTTCAGATTCAAAAAATGTGATACACATTTGAAAGCTATAGATTTTTTTCAACCAACCTATCAATCAGGACTTTAGTAGTAATTGAAATAGAAAATGAATAATAATAATTTATTAAATTCAAAGTGAAGCATAATTTATATTAGTGGAAAGGTGAGAATCTCCTTTAAAAACCCTTTTCATTTCATCAATTTTGGGTTAAAAAAAGTCATTAGCCACATGGGCCATCGTATCACTTACATATCACCACTTTTTGTCCCATCATGATTTTGCACATACCCTCATATCATTGAAACATTAGTTCATAACGTATCATCACATTTATCATAGGAATCATTGCATTACATCATTACATTTGTACATAAGATCATTAAGGGAATAAAATTTACATTTCATACATCATTCATAAATGCATAAGAAAAAGGAAACAAAAAATATGTCGCTTGCATATCATTGCATACATGTCATAAATACATCACATAAATATCATGATTGCATCCATACATTGTCACCATAAAAGGCATAGAAAATATACAAAAGGAAATGCATCCATAATCACTACATCATATCATAATGCATAGGAAATTAAATGCATCCATCCATCACACATAAAATAGGACATATCATAAATCAAATCATCTCATATATATAAACATGAGTAACTTCCAAGGTACAAAAATCAAGATCAAATGTGTATGATACAATAGGGGCAATAAAAAATTAGAGCCCATAAATAAAAAATGGATATTATTTGTAATCAAAATGTGAGGCTAGCCCTGCTGGCTGAACCCCTCACCCTCCTGCCTCTCGACATGATCCTCAAGCTACCTCATGCTTGTCTGTTGTGAAAACTTTGGCACCCGGCCTGCTGGTGGCACTGCTTATCTACAATGAAGCTTATAGTACTCGAACTCTCTAATGAACTCTCGCTATGCCTGAATTGATACTGTTCAGCCATGGGATGCAGAGGTTGTGCTCTCAAGCTGCCTCCTCTAGCCTATCTCCTGGTCTCTCTTAGACCTAACCTGATCTCTCTCTATCATGAGTACTATAACCTGTTGTCAAGCCTGATCCCTCTTAGCTTCCAAAATTTGCACCTGAGCCTGTAACTATTGGATCAGGGCATCTTGATGATCTGGCTATAGAGTTTGTTGCTGAGGGACCTCTCTCTCCCCATCTCTAGGTGGGGTCTATTGTGGCTTCTCTCTAACTGGTTTTTGCACCCGGGGTGGTGTCTATTGTGGTTGTACTTGGGGTGGTGTCTGGTGTGGAGAAGGTCCACCTCCTCCCTTGTCTCCATCCCCATCTCTATCCCTATCACCCCTGCCTCCCTACCCTTGACCTTGGCTTGTTGATCAACCCCTGGGCCTCCATCATGCGGGCACTGCACCTAGATCTGTGAGCCTCAAGGGTGGTCTAAACCAATCTTTGTAAGCCTGTGTGACCCCCACATCACCTTGTCCCTGATCATATGGCCATGACCTGGCCACTAATTATCTGAAGGATACCACTACCTCTTCTACAAGGATAGTTATGCCCCTTGTAGTCTCCCTCATAGTATGGGAAAAGATGGCCATGTACTGGTCATCAAGCCTGTCCTGTACATCTTTTAACTACCTGGCCACTCTATCTAGCAGATATCTCTTGATCATGGTGTGCTCTCTAGCCTACATCAACCTATCATGGTGAGAAAATAAGAACTATTGTACATCATCCATCCATGGACCTATGCCAAGCCAAGACCTCTAGGTAAACTTTGTCATCTTATCAATGACTCGCCACCAGTGGGCGATACCACCTACCCTTGTATGTGTGAATGTGATCTGATCCCCTCCGTATCTCTAGACAATCGGATCATCCGAATCTAGGGCAACAGGTGTAATCTAAGGGTGAAGCACTTCAATGTGCTCCCATGCCCAAACATGAATCAAAGGAACTCTGGCCCCAATGGACCTGATATCCAGATAGGCGAACTCATGTAAATATTTGTATAGTGAGGCAAACATCACTGGACCCCATGCAAGGCACTCTCTCTAAAAGAGCATCTGCTCCCATGCCAACCCCCAACCCAAATTGAAATATCGGCCCCATTGATCTGGTGCCACAAGACTTGATATAATCGTTGCAAAAATCAATTTGAAGCTAGGCATTATGCCCCTATACCTCTCTAAGTCAATCTGGCCCTCGAAAAAGACAATCGCCTCGAGCCCCATAACCTCATAGCAAGCATCCGTCCCAACATCCATGTCATAAATAACTCTCTTGCTATGGATGGGTAGCCGTAGGATGCGCCAGACATCCTCTAGTGTAACTGTGGCCTCGCTAGTGGGAAGGTGAAAAGAGGATGTCTCATTGTGCCATCTCTCTTCCAAGGTTGTCATCATCCCCAAATGGATCTGAACAAGACGAACGTACGTGACATACCAGAGACCAATGGCACCAAGCTGCTCCTAGAGAAACTCATGTAACCCATCTAATATGTTGAGCACTGGGCATATGTGCTCTCAAGAATGTAGTATCTCAAGGCCCTCTTGCCCAAGAGAGGTCACTACGTCAAGTTTTCAAAAAACATTGGGCCATTGAACTGAGTTTTCACAATTCAAACAACAAATGCGACGTAGCTTTCAAATTCCAAACTGCACCGCTGCGACGTAGTTTGATAATGCCCCTAGGTTCTAAACTCCAAACAAGCTCGTCATGGTGCTCTTCGCACATGCGGTTGACTAATGGCTGAAACCCTAATTTCCTAAGTGGCTCACGACGATGCTATTCACATATGTGGTGCACTTAGAGGCTATGTGGCATTGATTTTGCATTTGCAGTGGGACTATATAGCGTCGCTTGACTCAAAATTGACTTTGACCCTATTTATTGCATGAAAAAAATCAAAATCACAAGTCAAGGAAGGGTTACATACCACGGGTCCTACACCGTCTGGCCGTTGGTGCACTCCTACTCATTCTAACATGTGTCAGGGAAGCAATCTTTGTGCCATCTCGATCAAGACTCAGAGCTCAAAAGACAAAAGTCTTTAAAGGCTAAGTGTGAAAATGATTTGAAAATAACCCCTTAGGGTCTATTTAAGCCTAAAAATTAGGGTTTTTTGACCTAATTTAGCCATCTAGCTAGGGTTTTGGACCCCCGATCCCGTTTTTGCCCAATCGAAGGCTGTTTTGCATCGTTTTTGGCATTTTGAAGTGTTTTTTTGCATCCCGAAGCCTTTTTGGACCCGTCAGGCACCTTGTCCTCTTTTTTTTGTGAGATCACCCAAAAATCCAAATTTTTGTCTAATCTCTTGAGGGTGCAATATACCAAAATAATACTTCTTTCTAGGGTAGTAGTGGGGCATCTACAAATCAATAAATTTTTGAACTTTGATCACAACAGCTAATTTTTTGAACCAACACAACAAGTGCATTGCTTCAAAGAGGGGCAAAATGTAGACATGGAAAAAATACCGACACACTTGCTCTTGATTAGTAACACCATTTCATCCTGAATCACTTTCTTAGCTCATCATCACTTTTCATCCCTTAATTGAATAAATCATTATTTATCCGATTAAGTCATTCTCTCCTATTAATTAAATTAATCAATTTGATTTAATTAACCCTATGTCTCTATTTAATTAAATAATTCATTTTATTTAAATCCCTAAAGTCTTCCTATTACATTGAATTAATTAAACCTTATTTAATTTAATCTAACATCATCCCCTTTTAATTAAATAAATCAAAAATATTTATTTAATTAAAGTCTAAATCATTTTCCTCTCAACTTTGATTTAAATAAATCCTAAAATCTAAATCAAATTTGTCACATCATCTAATCTCCTATTAAATTGATCAAATCCTGATTAATTTAATCCAAATCTCCTAATTTCTCTAGATTTTGCCACTTGCACATGAAAATACATTTAATTGATTTATTAAATCCATATTTTCTCTCAACATGGCATATTTAGGGGAATATTCCTCTAAATTTGAAAATCCCTCTAGGTGGATTTGTCCTTCCAACAAAGCATTTATCTCCTCTTACATGTCCTTGTGCATTGAGCCAAGTGGCATTTAAGTCATTTTATTTCCCTCTTTAACAAGTCATTTCATGAATTTCAAAATCCACCTAATATCATTTATTGTCTCATTCATCAAAATGTGCTCAAGCTTCCTCCATTCACATCTTGACAAATGGCACTTGGCCATTGGATGTTCAATGATCCCACATTATCCCATTTTTCACATTCCTCCATATTGTCCCTCTATAAATAGAAGACTATTCTTCTCATTTGATCATCCACAATTTAGAGCAAAGTTACTATATTCAAATTTAGAGCGATTTCATCCATTTCATGAGCATTTTCCATTATCATAGCTAGGTTATTGCAGGTTTTTATCAAGGAATTGCATTGTTATTCCTCAACAAGTGGATCGATCTTCATCTAATCATCCAATCACACAAAGGAGTTGGGAAAGAGCCATTTCCTACACATAAATTGGCACCAACTCCCCCATGGGATTAAGATTTTGCATGTTTAAATAGGATTAAATTACTTTCCTTATTTTTTCTTCATTTATTTCCTATCTTGAGCATTGTAGATGAATTTCATGGGGAATCTTAGTTCTAACTTGCATTTGGATCTAATAGTGTGTTTGCTTGCTATGTTTGTGTAGGTCTAGGGTTGGAGTTCACATATATGATATTTAATTATTTGAAAGATGGTACGTTTCCTGAGCCAAAAAATAAAAACACTCACTCTTGTCTTCAAAAATTTACATCTAGATATATCATCCTAGTATACATCGTATACAAGTGATCCTTTGACGACCTCTTGCTTAGATGTCTCAAGAAAACCAAAATCCCTATAGCACTTGAACAAGCTCATACAGGTGCTTGTGGGGGGAATTTCAGAGGAGGATCATTAGTTCAAAATTTAATCCACATAGGATATTATTGGAAGAATATGGAATGTGATTTCTTTGAATACGTTAAGAAATGTCACAAGTGTCAAGAGCATCAAAATTTAATTCACGCTCCGGCCTTTGAGCTTTGCACAAAAACTCCTATTTGGCCATTCTCGGTGTGGTGTTTGGATATTATTGGAAAAATATCTCCACCCTCATTCACAAGACATATTTTTATAATCATAGCAACACATTATTTCACAAAATGGGTAGAAGTTATCCCTTTACTTTAAACAACTAATGTACTATGTCATTTCATATTGGAACACATTATTGCTTGCTTTGGAATTCCTTCTGTAGTATTTTTGAAAAATGGAACACCATTTTAGAATAATGATGTGAAGAATTTTTTGGAAATATTTAATATACAACATTGATTCTCAATGCCTTACTACCCACAATCTAACAGACAAGCCGAATCAACTAATACAACTCTACAGAAAATTCTAAGAAAGATAGTAAACAAACATAATAAAGATTGGAATATGAAATTAACATACACATTATGGGCTTATTGTACTAGTATAAGAACCTCAACAGGAAATATACCTTATAACCTTGTTTATAGTGTCGAGTAAATTATGCCCCTAGAGTTAGAGATTCCCTCTTTAATGATCACTCTTCAAGGGCTGATTGATGATAATGCTTATAAAGAACAACAATTACACCAACTTGAAATGCTCAATGAAAGGCGCATCAACACCCTCAAACATCTTCAATCCTACCATAAGAAATTGCAACAAAGTTATAACGATCATTTCATCCCTCAATCATTTAACAAGGGTGATTTTGTGCTATACGAAAATCAGCAAAATATCAACGTCAACCTGATAGGAAATTGAAAGTTAGTCGTAACTGGTTAGGTCCCTATATAGTTCAAGAAAGCTATGGGCCTGGAGCATACCTAATAACCGATATGGGTGGCACACCTCTTCAAGAACCTATTAATGTCATGCATTTGCGTTGGTATTATGCCTAGCCTTTTTTGAATGGTGTGAATGTTAAAGCAGTGTTGTTAGAGTTAATAGATATCATACCATTATCTCTCGCGCTTGCTTCATTCCTAACACATGGTTATTTGTGTATTGAATTCTAGGGTAGTGGGTCTAATGTGGGTTTAGATTCTTACTTTAGGTATCATTTTATTCAGACCTTATGGTGTATGTTGTGTTATGTTAAATCCTTATTGGTAAATCATAAGTGCCTTTAATTTAGCATAACGTACTACATCATATAAGAAAACTTAAAGAAAAGACAAGTTATATCATGGAGATATTTATTGAATGATATAATATAAATTATTTAATAAATCACATGGAAATCTAACATATAAACATAAAATTTGTGTATGCTCATATATATATGTCAAAAAAATTTAATACATTTCATCAAAAGTATAATGTCACTGTGGCCTATGGCTGCTAGATTCATTTGGATACGCTGTCTACGCTTGTTGAGAGATGCTGGTGTGTGACCTAGATCTGCTCATGCTAGCCATTTGTTGTAGAGTCCATAGTGACTCATGTAGCTCACCCTTGCGTATCATTGCCTCCACTTTCTCTTGCTCGACACAGTCTCTATCAGCCTGGATCCTCACAACCTCTGACTATAAGACAACCTCTTTGTTAGATCTCCAAGCTACTTGGGAATTCTCTAACTCTACCACCAGTGTTGATACCTAACCCTAAACATGCTTAGCACATTAGGATACACCAACATATGCTCCCCTAAGCCTCACATAAGGCTCAAACAAGTCTATGCACTCCACTCCATATGGTGGGGGCATGAACTCTATTGGAGTGGCACTATTGCTGCAACTACATATCAAAATAGGTCCTCAGACTCTATCACAATCCATGCAAGATAGAAATCATAAGAATAATCAATATCCGTCATCATAATATATCCATATATGAGCATGATATACATAAAAACATAAAGCATAACAATAAATATCATCACTTGGGTCTCTGGCATGATCTTTAGGAATCTCAAATGCCCCACTGCTCTCCCCATGCTCTCAGACAATAGCACGTGCAAACTGTGGCCTCATAACTTGAGTGAGAACTGTATCTCTCCACTCATAGCTAGGAGGACTAGCCTATCCTCTATCATTGTCCTCGCTCATGGGATGGCTCTGCTCATCCTCTATCCCATCATCATCCTCATCATCCCCCTCCCCCTCGTAATCATTTTCCTCCTTTGTCTCCTCCTCATCCTCATCTGAGAATAGGTTCGTTGGATCTACCCTCCTACCCTCCTCTCTTAAATTTGGTAAAGGCCCTACGAAGCCCATAGGATAATCCATAGGAAAGATGGCTCTTGGTTGTATCACCTCCCACCACTCTTCATACTCTTATTCCATGCCAATGTGATCTACGTCAGAGACTGGGGGCATGTTAGTATCCTCATCCTCTGTGTTGCTTGGGATGATGTCATCTGTTGCCAATCATTTAGGATTTCCAAGTCTACAGGAACTTCGTATTGACCATCTATATGAATCTTGCAGCTATGGAAACCTTTGTATCTATCCAAACTGCCTCATGACACGATCATAGTAGAAAGGTCTCACTATGTCATTGCTCCATCCTAGTAGTATCCTATCTCTTTGCATCTATCTCATCTTTCTTGTCGTGTCTGGATAGAATAGCTCCATGAGGTAGGCTCTCCACAGAATACCTCCTTGCTCAGTCTGTCAAACCTCATCCTCCAGAATAGCACATCATCGTGTTGCCATGCTTGTCTTAAGGGATAGATGAAAATCCGTAGATACCCCATCACTGCATGACAATCAGAAATCCTATAGGTTAGGTACAGGTGATATGCTCTAGGATCCATGTCTATAGTAGGGTATAGTGTAGCATGCTATTCATCTCTCCATAGGTGAATCAACCCAAGCCATAGTATACGTTTTCTAGTATGCTTTGTCCCGAAGCGTAGACCACCCGATAGTGCTCCATATCTCTAATCATGTGTACTAATCCCCCCTCTAGATGTGCTACATGTCCATCAGGGAAAAGTGCAAGTGCTACTATAAAAATTAAGATGTGTCTCACTAGTGGTGAATGTACATGTAGTAGCCAAGAAAGCTCGATGCATGGTCACATGATCCTTTGGCGATGTGGTTTGCCTAAGAAATACTCGATGTCTTCTCATATCTCCTTGAAACTCCTACCCTGTGCTAATAATACCCTCTCTCCTTGAATGGGCACCCATAGTATGTGGTGCAAATCCTCTAGTGTTATTGTCATCTCCCCCATTAGTAGGTGGAAGGTGGAAGTGTTTGCGTACCATCTCTTTCCTAGTGCCATCAACATGGCATCATGGTATTGCATGGTTGGTGAAAGATAGGCCTTGTAAAGACCTATCTCCTAGAGGTTTTGAACGTCCCCCTGAGGTAGCTTATCAACAAGTTCTCAAAGTCAACTAAACATCTGGCCACCCAGGTGTTGGTACGACCGTGGTGCAATCTGTCATAAGAAAATAAGCAAAATCTCATCTAAAATATCTTAAAATCTTAAATTTGTGCTTTAATAATAAAAAAAGTGTGATAAAGTTTCTCTAGGACATCTTAATTAAGGGTTCTAGACAATTTATTCCTTAATTGGAACACTTTGCGACAAAGTGGGACACTTTGAAACAATATAAGAAAATAAAAGAAAAACCTTCCCTACCTTATAATTTCATTTAAAAATTTCATTAAAACATTAAAAATCGATTAAATTAAAGTATAAAGAAGGTGAAATTGACTCATAATGTGTTGTAGCTCACCACATGCGACCACCTCTCATAGAATCTCGATTTGTAGATGGGTGGATGGATGTTTTCTCAACATGGTGGCTAACTCTACTCCTAGCTCACTCTACAAAAGGTAAAATGATGAAATGAATGTGATTTACTCTCTCTTTTATCTTTTTATACATGCACTTTTAGGTCATTTTTGTTAAAAAGAAAAGACATACTTTTTATTCAAATTAACAAATTTTAAGCTAGTGAACTTTGTTTTCAATGTCATTTGCTATGTTGGAATCATAGTTCTGCTCCCATTCTCATCAAATGTCTATCATCAAGTGGCATGGTACTTGGAAATTCCCTATGATGGACTTGTCTTTTTTGATGTGGTGGATCTACTACCTTGATTCCACCTACGTAAAGCAAGCATAATCAAGGGGGGAATGTATCTACTCTCAAATTTAATTTGCTAGGCAAGTTAGATAAGAGGATTTTATTTGAGCTAATAATGAATCTATGATGTAGAATGTGGTTCTTGACATTGTTGATTTTGTAGGTAGCTATAGTGGGGGTTTCATTTTACCTAATGAATCCATCTAAGTATCCTTTTAGGAAGTTACTTGTTGAAGTACTTTAGCTTGCATATACACGTAGTTTCATATGGGTGAGCTAAAGTGGGGGCTAAATGTAGTGTAGTAAAATGAATACCTTGGAATTTTCATAATTAATTTGGACCTATTTTAGCATCCTTTTCATTAATTTCCCTTTAGGTCACTTGTTATGGGACCCTAAGACCCATTTTTGTGCATCCTGATGCATATTTTAACTTTAAATTGGACGAAAACCTTAAACAACCTTAAATATTGACAACCCACCTTTTAACTTGAAAAATTAAGCCTTGTGGGACCAAGATGACACCTACGGTGTCTTAGTCCCCGGGGCTTTATTTTCAAGATTTAAAAGCAGGAAATGAAAATATTTGATTTTATTTGACCTTATGTCAGGTTTTGAGATCCAATAATTAGGTTATTAGGTAGAGATTCCTATAAAAGTAAGATTCACACCCATTTTTCATCTAATTAAGTAGCCTTCTATTGTGTTTTGGTAGGTTTTTCAAGTCTTTCCAAGTCGAGATTCTAGGTTGGAGATGCAACTATCCATTTATCCAAGCCTAAGGACTTATTTCTTGATTGATTCCATCTTCCATTATTGCTCTATTTTCTACCTAAGGAAGGTATAATTCATTTTTGTGACTTGTTAGGGTGATTAGAGATCTCCTTTATAGGTCATTCACACTTGCATCTTAGGGATCTTATTCTAACACATTTGAATAGGGTTTATTCATATCATAGCTTGCATAATCTTAGACACATTTAAGATTAGGGCATGCACACATTTCCATTTTTAGATTCATGCTTTCTCATCAAGGTTTAATTACCAAACAAGGATCTTGACTAAGAAACCCCCCATAAACAATGAATCCAAATTCCTTTGTTTTGTAGGTATTTTAACAAGTTTAGATCTAGAAACTTGGTGAAGAAGGAAGTTCAGATCTTAGGTTTCAAGATCACACTCAGAAATTCTAGAAATTCAGATCAAGACTAATACGCTACCTTGGGTGTCTTAGTCCTCCCATGTACATCTTTCATAGATTCCTTCAAATCCGGTTCCTGCATTCAAATATTCTTTTTTTGCCCTAAAAAATAGTAGCGGAACTAATACGCCATCTTGGGAATCTTAGTCCTCCAAGTCATATTTATACAACTTCTTTTCATTTCTAGGATCCTCACATCATCTCTAGACTTCGCAAGTACACATACCCTAACTTTTTCTTGCACATTTTCATTATTTATATATCTCATTTAGCTCATTTTAGGTTATTTTGTATATCACATTTTGTTTTCCAACTTTTTTATTTTCCAACATTTTTCTTTCCCAAGCATTTGCTTGGTGGTGAACCCCTTAAAGCTAAAAATAGCCCCCTCATAGGTCCTCCTAATTATGAATTGACTCACCTTTTGAGGTTATTAGTCAATCCAATTAGGGTTCTTAGGACATAATTGAATGACCTAGATAAAATAGGAAGAAAATCCACCCTTCCCATTTTATTTACGGTTCAAATTGGTTCATATCATGGATTGATCAATTTTACAATTTTTCATTTACAACATTTCACATTTAGATCATTGGATAGTACAATCACTAAATTACCTTGTTTGAAATCGGAAAATTTCATTTCATTCTAGGTATTAATATTTCATTTTAAGTTTGCATAGATTATTGTTAAAAAATGTTAGTCTCTGTCTTTTCTGAGTTTGCAAAGAAAAAAATAGTCAATAAGCATGTTAGTAATTTATTCAACACATTCCCTAGTTATGAGAGTCTCTTATTGCAAGAGAGTGAAAATGGTGATGCTTTCCTTAAACCTACACCCCCTCTTATCTCTCCTATTTTTGGGAATGATATGATAGAAGAAGATGAAAATATAGACAATCCTAATGATCATAGTTTCTCTTCTCCTAATACCTCTCCTACATGTGACGAAGGTATTTTGGTATTAGAAGATGCACTCATGGAGAATCATGACATTTTTAAAAATTCCTCTTCTATTAAAACTCACCTACATTGGAAGATATCATAGCATAAGAGAATGAAATCATAGACACATTTCTAAATATCACCTTACCTAATTCCCATTCTCCCTTTTCTTGTGATAATGATTTAGTGGAAGAGGATAAGATTGTGAATGATGCAGATATGTTTCGAATAGATAATTGAATCTTTAAGGTCTATAACAACCCTCTTTATGATCCTTCCCCTACTTATCCTATTTTGCAATACATTAGGGAACAAAGGAATAAAATCATAAATGATCATGAAACTCATACTTATCCTTCTCCTAGTATCTCTCCTATTTGTGAAGAAGATACCTTGATCAATAAAATTCATGAGAATATTAGTTGTCCCTCTTCACCTAAGGAAACCCTTATTGAGATACAATTCATCCATTGATCATCCCCCTACTTGTTATAAATTCCTTTTGGAAGAACCAATCCTTGAATGTCAATAACATTTGGATTGCAGTTCTCCTAAAAACTCTCCTCCTAGGGAGAATATCATGGTACAAGAAAATGAAAACAATATTAATGTGGCTTCCTTAAATGATGGTAAAATGGTGATTCTAGATTTCCCTTTATTATAAATAAATCAAACTAAGACCGTTGAGGTTATGAATGTTCAAGTGTTCATTAGATCCCCCTTGACCATTGGACCTCCTACATACCCTATGGGACATCCTAAGAATCCCCTAACTCTTTACCCACCATCACACAAACAACAAATGCATAACAAACCCAAACTTATCCTCCACCCACCTAAGAATAAGGTGTCGCAGCAGCCGAGTAATAATATCATTGCTTACATATAACACTAGAAACAATATGTAACCAAGATAATTACCTTCAACATCCCTCCCATTGCCTAATCCTATCTTTCCTAACCCTATCTTTCGGGGTTCTCCTCATGGAAAGGAGTATGATCTTGTCAAACAACTAAAGAATACTCATGCTAAGATATCATTATGGGACCTGATTCAAGCATCCCCTCACTACCATAACATGATTCAAAGTACCTTGCAACAAATTGTGGTTCCATCTAGTGCAAAACTAAAAGACATAGCAGCCATGATTCAAGGAATAAATGTTGACATTGTTTTCCACCAAAGAGAGCTACCTCCTTTGGAAGTGCAAAAACAAAATGAAGCTTTCATAATAATATCTCAATATAAAAGAACATACAATGGCTCCACCCTTAATGTGTGTAGTATGACCCTTTTGGATAGGCTTGGCATGGACAAATAAAAAATTCAACCTGACTCTTTTTCTATTTGTGTCGCCAAAAAGTGTAGCCTTTGACACTTTTCACTAATTTGGGCCTTTGCCTATGGATTTTGGACCTTTTTGGACCTCTTTTTACCCCTTTTCAAGCCTTGTGCCAAGGTTTTTTAAGTTGTTGTAAAACATTTTCACACTTTCCTAGGCTTTTCATCACGTCATCAACCCTTTATTATGCTATAATGACCCCTTAATACACATACATGCCTTACTTCAATGTGTTTTGTGACACAATCCCGACAAACATTAATAACCACTTCTTAATCCTCAACAATCAATGAAAATTTCCCAGGTGGACTAGGTCACCACCTTGGGCGACCTAGTCCCATGAGGCATAAAATTCAAGTTTAACATAAAATTCTTTTAGGATTTTGTCTCTAAAACCCTAAGGTCAGCCTGTATGGTGTCATTTCGATAAAATTAGGGCACAACTTGTATAAATAATGGTTCTCCCCCTTGTTTTGTACTTCTTCTTCTCTCTCTAAAGCTTATTTTTCTTCTATCAATCTCTCGTCTCTCCTTCTCAAGCAAGCTAGGGTTTGAGTATTCTAAGTCACTAAGACATCTCTCTGAAGAAACATCCAAGGGTTGAATCCTCCATTGCTGCAACTCAATATCAATCATCATGGCAAGGTAAACTCCATTGTTTGATTATTTTTTACTTTATTTCATCATTTTGGTTTGATTACTCAAAAGGGGTTTGACCAAGGCAAACCCCCATGCACTAACAATTAACAAGTTTTCCCTCTTAGTGTGATTTGTAGGTCTTGTATGCAGATTTGGCAAAGAACCAAGGAGGAAGAATCTTCAAAAACTTTTCCAAGCTCTCCAAGGTTGGAGAAACCCTAGTTGAAGCTTGAAGAACACTTGCGGACTAGAATCTTCAATTTTGGATCTGGGTACTTGGAGGAGCAAAAAGTGCAAACCGAGGGCTTCCACTTCCATTCTCTAATTTCTAGAAATTCAAAAGAGGACTAAGTCACCAAAAATGGTGACCTAAACCCACTGAACCTATTTTTTAGATATTTTTGTAGATTTGGATACCCATTTGGCTGAAATGGGCTTTGGTGTAGTTTTCTAGATTTAGGACTAGGTCACCCAGAATGGCATAAGTGTCCTAGTAGGCCATAATTTCAACATCAATAGTATTTCTAGCCTCCAATCTAGTCTGCAACTCATTTCCAGGTGCACCCCTTTAGTTTCATTCATTTATGTAATGATTTTGTTTATGTTTCTTAGGTTATTTGCATATCATTATGTGTTTTCCAACATAGTTGCATTCTCTAGGTTTTACATTACTAATTAGCTTCTATTTTTAGTTCATTAAATTTAGACACATCCACACACATCACACCTATTCACAAACCCTCTTTGAATGAACTCACCGAAAAATTATATCATTAGGTGAAAGGGAGTCCATTTCCTAACCTAGCTTCTAGGTGAAAAACCTTAGAAGCTCATTGGGGAATCCTCTTTCCCTTTTAGCATATATCTTTAAGGTGGTTCACTATTAATGGATTTGACAATGTAGGAAAACAACTTCTTGGTTTGATCACTTTTCCCATTATAGTTGGGAAGGACACATTAGAAACATTGATCCATGTTATGCCTCATGATATTTCATATAATCTTCTTTTAGGAAGGCCATGGATTCATGCAATGAATGGGGTGCCTTATACTCTTCATTGTAAAATGAAGTATGTATAAAACAACAAAGTGTACACACTTGAAGTTGACCATGACCCAAACAGTTTGTTGAACATTGATAAAAACAAGGAAAATCCTTTAAAAATATTAACACCAACTACACAAGTCAAACACATGCAACATAATGATGAAATATCAAAGCTATTAGAAGATGATTGGGGTTTCTTAGATTTCAAACTAACATTAATGGGATAATAAAAGATCATAAAAAAAGACTCTGAAAAGGGAAAAGAAAAAGAAGTAATGTCAACACAAATTTGAAAGACCATTTAAAAGAATCCACCTCAACCACTTTAGAATAAAAGACAATAAATTAAACAACAAACTTTGATGAAATTAATCATGAGAAACCACCCAATCCAAAAGAGGAAGAATCTTTATAGAAAATATTATGAAATGATGAAACATCTTGGATGGAGTGGAAAAGGATGTGGTGCTAGAGAACAAGGTATATGTGTCCCTATAGACACTCACACACAATAAAAAACTAGTCGTCTTGGTTATTGTCCCTTGAAAGACACAAACAAGCCTTCACTTAATATCAACACTATTACAAAAGATTCCTCTAAGCCATCTTTAACACTAGTGTATCCTGAACTAATAGACACTAGTGGTCTTGATTGTTATCCTTTGCAAGATAAGAAACAAAAAAATCTTGCCTTAATTTCAATGCCATCACGCAAACACTAATGATTTGAATTCTTTATATTTTACACCCTCCTATAAAGGAGAGAATAAAATCTTGCAATTTAAAGATTCCTGTGTAGGTATGACACCTTGTACTAAGTAAGAGATATCTTTGTCACCAAATAAAGCAACATCTTATACTTTTTATTAAGAGGGTATCTTATCGAGAATCCTCCAAGATCATTTGATATCTCTCCCTCCAAGAAAATGAAATAAATTTTACTACAAATATTCATTTTGTGCATATCATAGATTCCATAGTCATGCTACTAATGAATGTGGTGAGCTTTAAGTGATAAAATTCATCTTAATTAGTGTGGTTCTCTTCCTTGTGTTGAAGGACCTAATTCCTCTAATTGATATTGATTTTCACTCTAGCATGCTTCTCATCGGCTCACCCTTGTCCTTCACTAAGTGGGGGAAAGGGGTTAGGTAATCGTGTGTCAGTTGTCATTGTCTCTTTTGTCTATTTGATCACCTTTCATGTACTGTAGACATCTAAATTTGACCACTTACATTTAGTCAAATTTATCCCTTTCGTCTAAATATCCTTCTACCTACATTAATTAAATAATATTACCATTATTTGATTAATATCCTTAAATTCCCCTAAATCTCTAAGGTATTTAGTTAAATAATTAAATACCTTACCCCTTTATCCCTTTCTTCCAAAGAATTAAATAAACAATCCATTTATTTAATTCCTTAAATGTCCCATCAACTCTTAATCCTAATTCATCTCCTCATCCCATCATGAGGGATGTGCACATTCCTAATCCATGATTAGGAGGTGTCACATCCTCCAACTTTTGCAAGTTGGCCACTAATCCTCATTAGCCACCTGCCCTTCACCTAATCATTGATTAGCTAGTCTAATCAACCCTTTAGTCAACTCTCCCCATCCCCCAAGGAATTTTTAATTCCTTCTTGTCTTGTCAAAGTCCTTTTGGAGAATTTTTAATTCCTCTCTCATCTCCCAAGGAATATTAAATTCCTTTATCTTCCCCATGCATATTAAAAAGGAATTTTTAATTCCTTTAGTCAACCCTTTGATCTCCACCCTTGATCTCTTGTCCTTGATCAAGAATGAATCTGGACCATTCATTCCCCTCTCCCTTGCTAAATGACTAACACTTAGCCATTTTGCAACCCTAACAGTCTCATTCACAATCAACCAGATGGAGTCTCACCCAAAAGCATCACATTCATCTCAGCCCATCTCAAGCCTTCAATATCCATAGCCATCTTGCATCCAAATCAACCATTTATAAGTCGTTATGTTTTCAAAATCGATCTAGGAGTGCATACATCAAGCAATCAACAAGGCCAACCAACCGATCAACTTGAACAAGGTAACATTGTTCTTTTCTTTCCTTTGTTCAAGTTCAATTTAGGCCTCATCCGAGGTGTTGTTGTGGTTTCTTCTTCCTTGCATTTTTTTTCCATTTTGCACTTTAGGCTAGGGGATTTTCATAGCACAATTTTTTGGCACGCCTGATGGGACCCACGTCACAGGTCATTTCTTTTACGTCCTCTATTGTTTGCCTTTTTGCATGTTTAGATTTCAGTTACAGAGGTGAACATGATTTGGTACAGGGGCAAACCTATCTCTCTATGGGGGTGAACCTACCCACTCACAGGGGCGTTTCTACTTAAAGGGGCGAATTTCCCCCCTCTATAGGGGCGAATTTGCTAGCTCTACAAAGGCAAATCTGCTAAAAGAGGTGAATTTTCCAGCTCTGCAAAGGCGAATCTACTAAAGGGGTGAATCTACCTATTCTGCAGGGGCAAATCTAACTATTCTACAAGGGTGAATCTGCTTACAGAGGCAAATCTACACTTTTGCTTGGGTGAATCTGCCTCGCACAGAGGCAAATCTGAGGTGAACCCGAAACTTGTCCGTTACAATTTGACATCTTTTGGCTCTGGTTCGTGTACTAATTTTCCAACTCATTTTGTTGTTAAGTGTGTTCGGTTTCGCTAACATTTGGTGCAATTGTCCCTTGTTGGTCCAAGACTGGTGGTATGAGACTTCTAACGATTTTTCTATTGGAAAAACGATCGAAGAACATTAGTTAGTTTTTTGTCATTTTTCATACTAGCTAGGCACAAGTAGTTTAATTAGAGGGTCAATATACAACTATTTGTTGTGCTTGTGAGTGCGTTGTTGACGTATCCACTCCCCTTGCACCTCTTGGTGATCCTGGGTGATGATAAATCATAGCTCACTCTTGTCCAGTCGATTCCACCTAAAAGGCCCTAGTGTGTCAAATCTCTCCCCTTGCACTTCATGCGAGCCTAGGGACCAGCCGAGACATCTAGTGTCTTCTTCCTTTAGTGGGACCTGCCTAGGATTTCATCACCCAGGGGATGATCCCAACCACATGTTATTGGTGGGATATATAAAGGGGGGAAAGCGAAAGTTATACCTCAATCCAGTCATGTTGTGTCTAGTGGAGTGTCGAAGCTAGGGTGATACCTAGATAAGACATGAAGAGTTGGTCTGAGCCTCTAGTACCTCACTGGGGTTCCCAACTCATGCTTGTGATGGTTAGTGTTCACAGTTGTGCCCCACGTAACGTGCATATATTAGGGACTCACGAGATAGCCTTGTTCAACCTAGATAGACATCCTTATCACTAGTCTTAGGATTGTGTTTCGTGCTTTTCTTTTTGGTCGAGTCAATCTAGCCTTTTGTCTATTATTTTTCGTGCTTGTCATCAATTACCACAGTCCCCCCTTCACTTCTCACAAGGGCGATTCTTCTTTCCCGTTCCAATCCTGTCTGACATTTCCCTTAGAAAATTTTCCTATTCCTTGTACTTGGGTAAACTTTCTTGGTACAGGGGCGAATCTGCCTTAACAAAGGGGTGAATCTACGTTTTATTCTTCATCTAGGGCCTCGTTCGGGCCCATTTTGTTGTTCGTTTGGCCGTTTTCGAACCCGTTCTTCATCTAAATCCTCATCCCGATCCTTTTGGGCATATCAATTTGTCCATTAGTGGTCTTATCCTCTCTTTAAGTCTCCATCTGGATCCATTTTGTTTCTTCTGTTCATCTATCTTGCTACCTCGTTCTTTGTTTGGGACCCCATTTGGGTCCGTTTTGACGTTCATTTTTTGCCTTTGCAAATTCGCCCATCTCCTTGTCATGGGTGATCTTTATTAACACATGGGAAAAATTTCTTAGTGCAAGGGTGAATCTTCCTTTACAAAGGGGTGAATCTGCCTTTTCTTCTTCATTCAAGACCCCATGCAGGCCCGTTTTGGGTTTTGTTTAGCTGTTTTTGGGCCCGTTCTTCATCCGAGTCCACGTCCCGATCACTTTAGGCATATATTTTTGTTCGTTAGTGGTTTTATCATCCCTTTGAGTCTCCATCCAAATCTGTTTAGTCAAATCCATTTATCCGTCTTCCCATCCCGTTCTTCGTTCAAGACCCCGTTTGGGTTCGTTATGATGCCCGTTCTTCATCCCCTTTGCAAATTCACCCATCCCCTTGTCATGGGAGATCTTTCTTAACATGTGGGAAAAAATTATTAGTACAGGGGCAAATCTGCCTTTTCTTCTTCATTCGAGAGCCCATTTAGATCCATTTTGGCATCCGTTGGCAGTTTTTTGCCTTGTTCTTCATCCAAGCCCCTGTTCCAATCATTTTTGGTGTTTCCATTTGTCCATTTTTGGTCCTATCCTCCATCCAAGTATTCATTTAGGCACATTTAGTTGAATCCATTCTTTCTGTTTGCTATCCCATTCTGTCTTTAGGGCCCAATTCGGGTTTGTTTCCATGTTTGTTTCCTCCATTCTCATCTTTTTCTTCATCCAAGCCTCTATTCAAACCCATATAGGTGTATTTTTCATCCCATTAGGCCATATTTAAAGTCCCTCTGCTAGATCTTTGGTCATGTTTGCCTGATCTTCACTATTTTCAGCCGTTTGGATGAGTCTACCAGCTGATTTGGGTGAATTTGCTCCTAGGGGCGATTCTGCTTTTCTACTTAGGTGAATATGCCTTCTGGTTTGGGAGAACCTACTCTTTTGGGAAAATTTTTAGTTTTTTAGGTGAATATGCTCCTAGGGGCGATCCTACTCTGTTGTTTGGGTGAACCTTCTTAGATAGGCGATTGTACATCTTTAGATAGGCAAATTTTCTAGACATATTTGTCTCTTTCCCTTGCCAGCCAATCTTTGGGTGAATTTTCTAGACCAAATGGGTGAGGTTGCATCATTTATGTAATCATCATTTCCCTCTGTCGGCATCCTCTAGATGTCATCATTTCATCAATCCAATCATCTAGAATCATTTTAGAACATCCTAGGATCCCTCATCCATCATCAATTCATCAATCCAAGTACCCTAGACTTCATTTTCGAGGTTTTTATCCAAGTTAGCTTAGGTGCATGATCCTGATGGTTGTCATTCACACTTACTTAGGATTGTTATCCATTCTAATTTAGTAATCATTATGGTCCAATCAACCTACATCTATCCCAAGGTAGGTTTGGTCTCGTAACCATCTCATTCGCAATCCAATCTGATCATCAACACCTTACATCATCTAATTCAAATATTTGAACTAGGTCTAGAATCCATTCCCATCCTCCTATCTAATCAATCATCCAATCTTGTCTCATCAATCCTATCACATCCCATCACATCCTCCAATCCAATCAAAATTTGAGCTTTAATCTAATCCCAGCTTGAGCTTAACCTAAATCCCAATCCGAGTTTTCATCCATCTATATCTTAAATCTTTTGATATTGAAAGAAATCTTAAGATCTCTTCTCCCACTTTCTTCCAATCCATCCTATTTATCTTTTCATCATCTATCATGTCCTTATAATCTTCTACCTCCATCTTTTCAATTTGTGTTTGTTTCATCTAACATCATGAATCCTTATCCTCATCTCGTGCAACCGACAATAGTAGTCAAGGGGAGTCCCAACTATGTTGATGATGATAACAAATTTTTTTTTGATCAAGATGAGTATAATATAGATCCCCTTGATGTTTTTGTTGCTAGCAAGCTTCTTCCGGTCCCCTCTCCAGGTCCATCCATTCCTCTAAACTATCCCCCCATGCCTTCATCTGCATCTAATTATAGTCCTTATGCTATCCTTGACAAGGGATATCCATTACCCTCACCATCCACATATCCATCATGTACTCCTTCTACTTATTGTTCCTATCCAACATCCACATCCTCCTATAGTAATCCACCATCCCCATACTTTTATCCTTATCATCATCAACCATCACAATACCTCTACCTTAATCCCACATCCCAATCTTCCCATCCTAATCCAACACCCATTCCTTCCTATCATAATCCATCATCCTAATATTCCTCTCATCGAAATCCTCCACCCATATTATCCTACGCAAATAAATCACCCATGCCCTCTTATCCTAATCCACCATCTCAATCTTCCCATCCTAATCTTCCATTCATGTCCTCCTATGCCAATCCACCATCCATGTCCTCTTATCCTAATCCACCATCCCAATCTCCCCTACCTAATCCACCATCCACATCCTCCTATCACAATTCATCATCTGCATCCTCTTGCATCACTCCCTCCTTTAGTACATTATATTTTAATCCTCCATCTACTCCTAGTCCTCCATCTAATGCCATCCACTCATCTAATCCTAATTGGTGTAGGAGCAGCCACAAGTTACCTTAGGTTGCCTAGAAAGTCTTGACATGACAATATTTTTAGGACTAACCTAGCAAACATTTCATGTTTCTTTATGTTTTTGCCTTTGTGGCATTTGTGAGCAAGTTTTGAATTGTTGAAGGTCATGTTGACCATTGGATAGGTTTGAGGTTTTGGCTACAAGGAAGGCTTAAGACCTTTTTAGGTGTTAGTTTTTCTAAATTTTGCAAATAAGGCTTAAGGGAAGCCACAAGCAGCCAAGGAGTAGTTAAGACCGAGCCTAACTATTTTAGAGACCCTATTTAAGGGTGACCTCGACATGGAAGTGAGGTTAGAAGCATTTACATTGTTTGGAGTTTTTGAATTCAAGGAAAATAGTGGTGTTCGTAGTGTGAATTTATTTTTTTGTCTTAAAGTAGAGCTTTAATGGATTGAGTTTGATTTATTAGTGTAAGTAGGATGTAGTGTACTTGTTGGTTAAGCATTGTGTGTTAGTGGATTAGTTTATTAGTTCAAATTCAAGCACTGTAGTAGATAGTTGTTTCCTTTCACTTGCTGATCTGACAGGTTGTTTGTAGAAAATGGAGGGTTAGATCACATTCCCATTGTACATAACATATGGCCCCTTGGGAATTGTAACTAGACTCCATGCCTATACATACTATAGAGTTAGGAGTTCTTGATAGTTCTGTAAACACCATGGAAGTCTTCTCCTAGGCGAGCCAGGAAGTGTCCGGCTAGGGAAGATCAAAGTGCTAAGCTCTAAAGAATTGTAGAGGTGTTAGGTTGGATCAATTTTCCTTTTGGAGAGGGGTGATGTGAGGCTTTCCAAGCTATGGTAACAAGGAGGAGACTCCACCGGTCCATCTAGTGAGGGAAAGTCTTGATAGTCTGCTCTGTGGTCAGGAAAAGGCTTAAAAACAAAAGGCCTAGTTTAGTCCACTTCTAGGTTAGAGATTTGTACGGCCAGTTGAGGCCCAAGGCTTCAATAATTTTTGAGTGGTGGACATAAGGACCAAGAATGCCAAGAAAATTTTGGGGGTTATTTGGAGGAACCTTGTGGAAAACCCTTATCTCTCAGAGAATAAACACTAGGTTCTAGGCCTAAAAATGAGGGTTTGGTGAAGGTGACTAGGGAATGAAGCTAGGTGGATCCCTAAATACCTTGCTAGGATGGAATGAAGCCTATGAAATCACCTCGTCACCTCTACAAAGTCAAATTCAATACATTGGAGAATTGTAGCCTTTAGGGTAGATTAAGGGCTAAGGATAGAATTGCAAGATTGCACCAAGGTTGACTTTGTAGGAAGAGTTGAGATGGTAGATGGGTTGGTAAGGAGAACTAGGGGAACCTAAACTTGAAATAGGTCCTATAGGTTAAGGTGGTGGAGTGAAACACCATAGAGGTCTTCCAAGAAGGACCTAGAGCAGGAACCATGGAGTGATTCCTCCAACCTCCCTATCACTAATCCACCAATCCCTAATCCTCCATCCATTCACATCCCCTCATCTAATCCTAATCCCCCAATCCCTAATCCTAATCCACCAATCCCTAATCCTAATCCACCATCCCAATATTCCTACTATAATCCACCATCCCAATCTCCCCTACCTAATCCAGCATCCACATCCTCCTATCACAATTCATCATTTGCATCCTCTTGCATCACTCCCTCCTTTAGTACATTATATTTTAATCCTCCACCTACTCCTAGTCCTCAATCTAATCCCATCCACTCATCTACTCCTAATCCACTAATCCTTAATCCTCCATCCATTCCCATCCCCTCATCTAATCCTAATCCACCAATCCCTAATCCTAGTCCTCTAGCCATCCCTAATTCTCCATCCATTCCCATCACTCTACCTAAACCTACAATTCCCAAAGATCTCCTTCCAAATTTCGTCCAAGGACTCATGATAGAAGAGACATCCCCAAGTTCACATCTTGATGTTTTGGAACCATGCCCTACTGCTCCCTCATGTATGGTCACTAATGATGAGGCCCTCCTCCATCCTACACCTATCACTCCTATTATCACTCCTAGCACCACCAAAACTGTTGAACCCATTAAACCCACTAAATCTATTGAATCTCCATCTTCTACTCTGAGAACCACTAAAACCCATAAAGACACCCAAATCCAATCAGCTCCCTCTAGCCCATATCTTGTTGAAGTCCAATCCCATAATCTTCATGAATCCTTTGTCCTTTGATATCCCCCATTTGAGGAGTCCCTCCAACACTCCTCCATCATCATGCCTCCCACACTAGATGAGTCATGCCAAGAGCTTGATCCAAACCTATCAACATCTCCCCTCATCCAAATCAAGATCTTGCCATCCTATCTACTCCACCTCACGATCATAGTCCTTCATCCATTTCATCTTACGATCCCTCTCCTCAATGGGATCCTGGTCCTACCAACCCATCTACCCCATCTCAAGATTACACTAGCTCATTTGCTCCATCCCATGATCCCCTTTGCACTCAAGATCCAATCACCCCATCTCATGAGACCTTATCACCCGCTCTCAAAAAAATAGATCCTTTCATACCACCTAATCCCTCTCCTAATCCCTTATCACCTCCTCCTCCAAATCAGGATGTTGAAATCCCCTCATCCCCATCACATGATCCTCCATCGTCACCTAGCTCTTCCACCCCAACGCCAATTCTATATCACCTTGAAAAATTACACTCATCCATGGTGGTTTTCTTGCAGAAGAAAAACAAAGAATATGCACTACCCTTCCTCCTCCACCAGCTAAAGGACTCGCATCATGCTTCCAAAAGAATAAACATCCTACCATAGATCGCATGCTCAAGGTCATGAAATATCAAGGAAAAGGTTTAGGCCTTCATGAGAACATCCAGGTCAAAGAACATCCAGGTGCACAAGGTCTTGTATATATTTCCCAAGAATTACAATCCAAAAATGTTGGTATAGCCTCCATACATCCTAATCGATCCTCTTCTAAAGGAACAAGAGGCATTTCCAATCACTCCACCAAACCATTTGTCACCATCCCCCCTCCTCCATCATATTACCTCAAAACAACCGTCCATATTCCTCCATCATCTAAGTCCATTTTGGGCCCTTTTGTCCCTCTATCCACCATCTCTCACCCTCCATCTATTGCATCTATTTTGGGCCCTTACATCCCTCCATCAACCCTAATACATCCTCCATATACAATGTCCATTTTGGGCCATTATATCCCAAAATCACCTCCTCCATCTTATCCTCTTCATCCTCTTATCCGTCCATCACCTGTCCCTAACACACATCATAAGAATCATAAATTCATAACTCCTACTTAGGATCAACAAAGGCACCCCTCCACACATGCTATCTCACACCCTCCATCTACACATCATCGTCAAAATTCTACCTCTATCACTCCATCTGCATCGCATCCACATCACCCATCTCATCATACCCATCCCATTTCTACTTAAATAACTTTGGATGCCAAAGAAAAAATGCATAAATCCAAACATCCACATGACTCTAAAGCTCCTCATGTCCCCTTAAAAGGACATGTTGAGAAAAAGAAAAATCAAATCCAAAATCCAAATCCATTCAAAAGGCCATCAAGGCCCACTAAAGCTAAAATCAAAACCATGTGGATCCCAAAGAAAAAAGATAAAATTCATTCAAATGAAAAATCCATAACGAAATACAAAGTTGCTAATCCACCAAAAAATCATTCACATCCTCCATCTCCTAAATCTATTTTGGGTCCCTATGTCAGAAAATTCACTATTCCAACTCCTCCATTATCCCCACACGCTTCATCCATTCATCCCCCTATCCTTTCACATCCACGACCACATATGCTAGTGTTGGTCTTGAATGCATTCCCCCATCACACATCCACTCCATCCTTCCATCCATACACTTTCCAACATTCTATCCACTATCCCCCATCAAATCCCTTTAGTCCATTCTCTTGCATAATCCATCCATTTTATTAAGGTTGTACCAACATCCAATAGTCGCTTTACACATGGGATCTTATTACCACATATGTAACTTGATTCTTGAGTCCTTTATCCATCCCCTTATCACATGACTTTAAAATCCATTTATCCATATCCATCTCTTCATCCATCCCACCCACTTACTAGCCAAAAAATCCAAAAAAAGTAAAAAACTGTCAAAAATACAAAAAAAATAAAAAAAATAGTAAAGAGAAAGAATTTGTCCAATTGTGAAAACTTGGCAAAAAAGTGCCTTGGATAAGTACCATGATGAAAACCTGGTAAACAACCATCATGTGCAAATCCCCTATCCAATTTACTTCCACAATTGGGGGCAACTTCCATCTATGCATCCCCTTCCTCCATCCCTTACATCCACCTATCTTCTACATCCTATCCATCATCTCCCATTTGTATCTAGTCCCTCCATCTCCTTTGTGATCTTGGTCAATATAGGTACACATATATATACATTATTTGGACATCTCTTGGCATACATTCCCTTATCCTCCTCCATCCTCCTTCTTTATCCATGCATCTTATCCACATATGTCTATCTCCTATTATCCACCATCTTGTTATCTGCCATCCCTCTTGCCCCATCACACATCACATATCTAGAGTGGGGAATCTCCTTCTTTATGCCATATGCCTTGGTGACATCATCCATCCATCCATCCCAGTAATCCCTTCCATCTTCCAAATCCACTAGTCCTCTTCCATATTTTCATCCTTATCTCCCCACCCATTTATCCATATGGTAATCCCTTCCATATATCAAAATCCTTATCGCTCTATCCATCCATCCTAGCATCTTTCTATCTCCCTATCTTTATCTATCCATCCCTCTATATTTGTTTTCATTCCATCTCATAATCCCTTGTCATTGGTGTATAGCTATAGGCTACCCCATGCAATCCAATGTCATTCATCTCACTATCATCATTCTTATTAATTTCTCACATCTTTCTAATATCCTATCACTCTTCATCACTCATCTATCCATCATATCATCCTCCCAAATTATCTTTCAATGATTTAGATAACTATCCCACCCCTAAGCTTCACATAATCCACAACTTGGGCATATCGACCATCCCATTCGCACGTCCTATCCTAGCTCATCATATTAGCTCCATCCTTTTATCCATTTATCATGGTCATCTCATCATCCCTTGCCCCTTGTCTTTCTTTAGCCTTGTGTCAAACTGTGTGGCCCCTGTGCTTTCACATAGGCAAGGTTGATCATTTGATCTGCCCCCAAGGAATTTGTCCATCCAGTCTCTATCATCCATCATGATCATCATTGTCCTCTTTTATCTTTTATCTATGGTCTTTTATCGAACTACGTTGCCCCTATACTTTCACATAGGCAAGGTCAATCATTTGATCTGCCCCTGGGGTTCTATCTTTTGTCTGTCTTGTCATCTTCCATCATTTGTCTTTGGCCTTGTGTCAAACTACGTGGCCCCTACGCTTTCATGTAGGCAAGGTCGATCATTTGGTCTAGGGAAATTTTCCACCCAATCTGCATTTGTCCATCAAGGTCTCCATTGTCCTCTTTCTACTTTTATCCATGGCCTTATGTCAAACTATGAAGGCTCTACAATTTCATGTAGGCAAGGTTGATCTTTGATCAGCCCTCGATCCCCTAGGTCTTTATGGTGTGTCGGTCTTGTGTCCCCTACGTCTTTAGGGTGTGTCTGCCTTGTTGTATTTTCATCTTTTCATCTTGTCATTTTGTCGTGTCATCAAGTACGTCCCTATCCTAGTGGGTACTTACAAACAAAGGTCACTAGTGTCATGAGGTTCAATCAGTTTCAAATATCCTGTGCCATGTCGATCATCTAGTTTAGTTTCCATCTTTGGTCTTAACAAGATGCATCCTTCCTAATAGACCTCATCAATCCCATTCATCCTTTTGATCCTATGGAAAGGGATGTTTGAAATTTGATTTTTCTCTTTTGATTTTTTTGACATTTTGTTTATCATTTGTGCTTCCTATTATACCTCGTCAAGGTTGCCATGATCCATCATATCATGGTGTGCTCTGATTGGTCAACATAGGGTTGTAGCTTGATCTTTTTTCCTTCTTTTGTCTTCTTGGTTGTCCCACATAGTACCCACCAAGATCCTTGTGGTCTTGTGTTACGCTCGGGCATCCTTTGTGCTTGTGCTTATCCTAATACCTGGCCCAACCAAAGTCCTTCCGACTTTGGGGTGTTGGGATAGCCTTCTTGTTTGTTGTGTTTGTTTCATGCATTAGACACATATCTGCCTTGGTTCCCCTTACCCTGACATCTTGTGTCTTGTGCTATATAAAACTAAGTGCTCATTATATGGTAGCATAACATGTCACAACTAAATTTCTTTATTTGGTTGATATCCATTCATCCTTCACCACTCTCCATATATCTATCTTATCCATTTTCATCCATCCAATTGCTTTCATCATCTCTTCAATCTTCTTAGGATAATAGAGATTTGTTATTCTAAGCATCTTTTCATCCATTTTCTTAGGATAATATAGATTTTTTATTCTAATAATCTTTCCCTCCATCATCTTCATGCATTTTAACAATATCGCATCTCCATCCAATCCTAATCCATATAATCTAGTACAAATCATCGAATCATATCCTTGGTCTTGTTCCTAGCCTTGCTACAAGCCTTGATCCAATCATCGTCATCATCATCATCAGGATGTATCCTTCCCTATCTTTTTGTGTTGTTATGGGATGTATCCTTCCCTCATAAACACCACTCTCATCATCATCATCGGGATGTATCCTTCCCTATCTTTTTGTGTTGTTTTGGGATGTATCCTTCCCTCATCAACAACTCTCTCATCATCATCATCGGGATGTATCCTTCCCTATAATTTTGTGTTGTTTTGAGATGTATCCTTCCCTTATCAACAACACTATCATCGTCATCATCGAGATGTATCCTTCCCTATCCTTTTTTTGTTTTGGGATATATCAGTCCCTCATCAACAACACTCCATTCATCATCAGTCCATCCTAGATTGCGGCTTATCCGGGGCAACATCATATTGTCCTTGAATCCATTCATTCTTTCTTTCTTCTCATCTTCTTATCCCAATCTCTTGTCGCTTATCATCCTTTCTTATCCATCACTTTGCATCATCTTCTCCATCTACCCTTGCATCCTCTCATCCGTTTCAAGAGCACACTTGTGTTCTCTTGAATTTGCATTTCTCTCGAGGGGGCATCCTCAATCCTTAATCTTCATCTTTACTCCCATCATATTTCCTCTTAGTCACTCCTTTGGATGACTTGGGCATCTTCCCCAAGCTAACCATCTCATTCTTGGTGCTATATTTTAATCTTCTTTGAAATGATGCTACTTCATAATGCCATCTCGAAGAGGGGCAAAATGTAGACATCTAAATTTGACCACTTACATTTAGTCAAATTTATCCCTTTCATCTAAATATCAGTTTACCTACATAATTAAATAATATTACCATTATTTGATTAATATCCTTGAAGTCCTCTAAATATCTAAAGTATTTAGTTAAATAATTAAATACCTTAGACTTTTATCCCTTTCTTCAAGAGAATTAAATAAACAATCCATTTATTTAATTCCCTAAATGTCCCATCAACTCTTAATCCTAATTCATCTCCTAATCCCATCATTAGGGATGTGCACATTCCAAATCCATGATTAGGAGGTGTCACATCCTCCAACTTTTGCAAGTTTTCTCCTAATCCTCATTAGCCACCTAACCTTCACCTAATCATTGATTAGCTAGTCTAATCAACCCTTTAGTCAACTCTCCCCATCCCCCAAGGAATTTTTAATTCCTTCTTGTCTTGTCAAAGTCCTTTTTGGAATCTTTAATTCCTCTCCCATCTCCCAAGGAATATCAAATTCCTTTATCTTCCCCATGTATATTAAAAAGGAATTTTTAATTCCTTTAGTCAACCCTTTGATCTCCACCCTTGATCTCTTTTCCTTGGTCAAGAATGAATTTGGACCATTCATTCTCCTCTCCCTTTCTAAATGACTAACACTTAGCTATTTTGCAACCCTAACACTCTCATTCACAATCAACCAGAAGGATTCTCACCCACAAGCATTACATTCATCTCAACCCATCTCAAGCCTTAAATATCCATAGCCATCTTGCATCCAAATCAACCATTTACAAGCTGTTATGTTGCTGAAATCTATCTAGGATCACACACATCAATCAATCAACAGGGCCAACCAACTGATCAACTTGGACAAGGTAACATCATTCTTTTATTTCCTTTGTTCAAGTTCAACTCAGGCCTCATCTGAGGTGTTGTCGTTTTTTCTTCCTTGCATTTTTTTTCCATTTTGCACTTTAGGCTAGGGGATTATCACAGCACACATGTACATATAAGAGAAAGATTGGGATGTGGATGATATGCCTTAAGTTGGCTCGCATGTGACATACTTATTCAAGATGTAGTTTGATTAAGAAACATATGACTTGGCATAGGGATTTCTGAATAAGATCTCATGTCTTCTCCTACTTTAAAGTAATTTCTCACAGAAATGGTGTTAGCAACCATTTTAAAGTAGGGGCATATATTGAAACTCATGTTTCATTGTGCATGATATTTCTTTGACTTGTCCTCTCTTGGAGACATTAGGAAAAATGTTACCTAAGAACAAACCTTGCATGAACTAAGTGAAATCACTTTAAACATTTCTTACACTATTGTGCATTTATAATACCTGTTATATGGCCACCTTGCATAACACAGTTTGCATGCCTGTGGAGCCATCTTGTTTGTTCATGTGTTTCAAGCATACAATTTTTTTCTTGCCTCGTGAAGCTCGAAGTTCATTTTTGTGTGGCACCTTATCAAATTTTTCAGGAGGTATAACTTTGGTATGGTTTGAGTGGGAATCCCAATCGAGGCATGAATTTCCCTTAGCCACTCATATGTGTGTGGTGAGAACATATTGGTTGTGTGTGTATGTGTCTCACCCTCTTGGATTACTCACCCAATGGATAGCCAAGAGTTTCATTACCTCAGAGTTAGCGTACACCTTTGGACAAATAGCCTAGATATGATCCACATTGTGTTAGAAAAACGGTCGAGGCTTGATCCACCTCTTTTTGTTTTTTCTTTTCTTTCTTTTAGTTATTTACATTACATGTTTGTGTATCTTGTTGTGTTGCATATTATACACCTTATGCATGTCCTTTTGTATTTATGTCGGTTTGACTTAGGATCTTGGATCCTGGGGGCCTAACTGTCTTCTCGATTTTTGTTATCCTAGACCATCTGCATCGGCACAATGGGACCCCTCTTGAATTTCTACTTTAGTGTGAGTTTGAAGCAAGTTCATCCTCTCACTAAAGTGGGGGCTAGATGTAATGACAAAAAAGATTCCCCCTTTTCCTTGCTCAATTTATGAATAATTAATGATAAATTGGACTTGATATTTCCTTGATGTAGTGTTGTGATGTTTTTTACACATCCACATTAGGTCTTGGGCCCTTTTAAAGCTAAATAAACTTAACTTTTCCCTAATTTAGTGTTGTAAAGTGTATTTATTTACACCTTCACATTAAATTTAGGAGGCTTGTAAACTAAATGGACCTAATCTAATGTTGAAATGTGTTGTACATATTCACATGGGATTTAGGGCCCTTTTAAGCTAAATTGACTCAATTTTGCCTTAATTTAATAATGTAAAGTGTATTTATTTACACTTTCACATTGGATTTTGGGCACTCTTACATTAATGACCTTAATATCATCATTAATAGGTTCCTTTGACCCCATATTATCCAACCCAATGAATATTTTAATAAAAAAACTCAATAAGATTAACAAATAAGCTTAATTTACACACCCCCAACATTTTAGCAAGCAAAATAGGCCATGTGGGACCCATTCACCACTTTAGGAAAATGAGACCCATCCAAGTGGGACCCATTCACCACTTTGGGACCCATTCACTATAGATTGCGAATGAGTCTCATTTGGCCTATTTTCAAGGTTTTAAGTAGGAAAATTTTGTTTTAAGTTCAAATTTCCTCTATTTCGGCCTTTGGGATCAAATAAATAGTCATTTGAGTGCATTTCCTATATAAACAAGCTTTGAAATGATTATTTCATCAAGTGTACATCATATCAAGCCAAGCACTCAAGAGTTAAGCATTCCAAGACTTCACAATATCATCTAGAAAGCATTCAAGATCATTTTTAAGGCATTCAAGGGCATAATTCTTCATCAAGTGTTGCAATAATTCAAGATCCATCATCATTTCAAGAATTTCAATAATCAATAATGTTATTGAGCTAGTGTTGTGATGTAGCATTGAAGATCCAAGATCAAGCATTGTTCTACCCCTATTGTCAAGATCAAGATCTACATCCTTCATGGCCATTTCATTTTGAGTTGCAGATTTACAAGACATCATTTATAAGGAATCATTCAAGGTATTATTTTCCATGAATCATGTTCTTTGTTTTATGCTCCATGCCTTCATTTCATTGTCTCATCATTTGGTTTAATTACCTACATGGGGTTTGACCAAGGCAAACCCTTATTTTCTAACAATCAACACTTTTTCTCTATCTCTCTCTTTGTGTGATTGTATATCTAGGTGCTTTCAAGACTTGAAGATCATTGAAGATTGGGTTACAATCTTGGAGAAAGTTTTTGGAGTTTCCTCCTAATTTTCAAGGTTGTAATCTTCACTAAAAAGTCACCTACAACCTCGAAATCAAAGATCCAGATCTGGAAACAAAGAGGAATAGAAAGAGAAGACCTTGAACACCAAATTTAGATTTTAAAGATAAATAAAAACCTAACTAGACTCATTCAATGAATGAGTCCAATTTTGGTCAATTTTGAGACTTTTTTAGTTTCAAATACCCTTTTTCAAGAAACATGTTCCTGTACAGAAACCTAGATCTGGGACTGATTCACCTAGATTGGTGAATGAGTCCTAATAGGTCTAAATTTTATGATTTACAACATTTCTAGTCTTCACTCAAGTATCTACAAGTTTCTAGGTGCACACTTCAAATTTTACAACTTTTTGTTCTGATTTATATGCATTTCTAGGTCACTCATTCAAGTTTCATGCATTACTAGGTTTTGTCATTGGATCTTTCATTTCATTTATTTTTCCAAGCCCTAGTTTGGTGTTGAACCCCTCTCATAATCTGAAATGATGCCCTAGGACAGCCCTATTGCAAGATCATGTTCTCCTTTGCCTACTTGAGGTTGAGATCTCTAGGGTTTTGTCCTTGAATATGGAGCATAGAAGATTGTTGCCCTAGGTACTAAAAACCTTAGTGGAGAAAAAATTCTTACACTTCTAAATCTTATTTTTATCATTATCATCCATGCTCATAAGGATTTTTATTCTTTACTTAATATAGTGGTCTTTAGCATGCTTCCAAATTATCTTCTCCTTTTCTTCTTGGGAGATAAAGGACCGAACATTGTTGATAGCTTGTTGTCTTTTCTCTTCATCTACTTTTATTGCATTTTCTTATCAATTTTTCCATCAGCTACTCCCTCAACACCTAACAAATATCAAATTTGGCTCCTTCATTCACCATTTGATATGCAGTATGGATTGTGGTAGCGATGGAAGATCCTTCTTTGTTTGTGTGGAAAAATTTGTAAGAAATCCCCATTGTGGCATAGCGAACTTTGGGATCAATGATATCTTTCACAATTAGGGTTCTTTTGTTGAACTTAGCTCTAGTAAGCTGAAAAACCTTCTCATTCTGAATTGACTTCATCACCAGGACTTGTACAATGGCACAAAGACTATTAACTTCCCTAATTTCCTCTCTTTTTATCCCATAGGGCTTATCTAAATATATAAATTCATCATGAATGTGACTTAGGATAATCCTAACGCATTCTTTGTAGTCACAAAAGTATAGAATATCCTTCCATGTATCTAACCCTTTCACTTCCAAATTTTCATATTCAATCTTGTATATGCCATTATCACCTAGGAGTTCAAGTCAGAGCACCTCAAATTATTTGTGATCAATCTCATTTGATAGAGCACGAATATAGATTCTTATATCTTCAATGTACACCATATTTGTGGTAACCTTCGAGAATGTGCCATATTTATCAACCTCCATTACCTTGAAGGGAAAATTTATGTACTTTGGTCTAGGTTTTTGTATAACATCTACTAGTTGTGGGGTCACCATTGATTTTCCTTCTACAAACTTCACACATCATCACTACAGTTTGGCATGAAATCATAAAGACAACTTGAAAACACTTTCGCTCTTCTCTACTTCTGAACATAAGTTATTTTGATTACAAATTAGAATAAATCATTTGAATAAAGCATGAAATCCTTTCATTTACCCTAAATTTTCACCATTAATCCATTCATACTTGCTTGGTAAACCTTCTACCAAAATACTCTATGTCATCATAGGGATACAAAGATGCTCAAAATACCTCAAAAAATCATTCCTTTACTTTGAAATCTTGATTAATAGTTTCAATCTTTCTCAGCAGACTTGTATACTAGAGGAATTGATCTAATTCAACTTTCATGCTGAAATATTCAACATTTTAATTTTCCCATGGGATTCTCAGTTTGTCATAGGATCTTATGCAGAATGTACAAACATGGGATTATCCTTCACATTCTCCTAACCTTTCTTCTCTTTCTAAACTTTTGCATTTCCCTTCTTTGGCTAAATTAGGGTTTCTTTCTTCTTCCAATTCTAAACAAGTGGATTCAAAAAATCATTCCTACAATTTTTTTCTTTATTCCCAACCTTATTAGAATTGTAGCAAACAATGTTAAGCTCCAAAGTAAATTTATCTTTTGTAACTTTAGTTTTTCACTCTACAGCCTTATGACCAAAGTTATTGCATGCATAACAATATCCATGAAAAGAAACAACATTATATCTTTGAGGCACAAAAGGTTTTCTAACCATATATTCATTGCTTCTTTCCCTAGATCTACAATTAGTAGCAGGTTATATCCAAATTTATTGCAAGAATACAAATAAACTTGAAAATATTGAGTGAACCTAGTAGAGGCATGCTTACTAGAAAGTGGAGGACCACTAAATCTTCTTTGTCTGTAGAATAGGATTAATACACCTTTATTTTTTCTCATTTTTCTTGACTGGGTCTAATTTTATAGTTTTGAAGGGTGTCTTATTAGGTAACTCTTTAGTGCAAGCATTGTCCTCCTTTATTTTATACTTTGATTTTTCCTTAAGAGTCTCATATAGGTCTACAAATGCATTGCTTGTTGGACTTTTACCTTTCTCAAAAACCAAGACCATATTTTTCTTTTGATGACTTTTGAGAGCTGATAATCTCATCAAGAATGTCAAAACCTCATTTTAGCTTTAGACACTTATCAATTTGTTATTTTTCTTTATTCAATTCTTTCTTTAGGGAGACAATTTCTTCTTCAAACTTGGAGCATTAAATATATTTGTTGAATTGAGTTAACATTTAGGCAATTTACATATTTTTTACCTTCTTCAACTTGAACTTTCAACTTGACAATTAATTTTTTTTAGTTTTCAAGTTTGGATTGGATTTCTTCATTCTTTTCTCTTTCTTCATCCGGATCATTTAGAGAAAAAATGTGTTCTCCTTCATAATCCACTAGATAATCTTCTTTATTGAATTCAAATTCATTGTATGAGCCTCATGGAGTATGACCTCTTATTCTAGAGAGAACTTATTCTTGGGCACTACTTCATTCTCCATGTGTTCCAAAGACATGATCTACCTCATCTATTAGGATATATCAAGGGACCTTGTTTTGATACCAATTGTTGAACACATCAGAATACTGAGAGGAAGGGGGTGAATTAGTGTGCTTAAAATTTAAATCTCAATCATTAACTGTTGAAGCTACGTTATACCTTAAAAGAATTCATCTACCAAATTAAAATAAGAAAGAAGATAATCATCCACACAAGAACACAATCAACACCAAAAATATGTGGAAAACCCCACAAGGGAAAAACCATAGTGAGAAATGTTGCTTGGATCTACTATCCAAATCTAGCCTCACAAATGAGAAACAATTACAAATTTGATTTAAGGCTACAACCCAAGGAAGCTACAACTCCTTGATTACAATAGGTCAAATATGATTGATTTTATGGCTTCAACCCACTAATAATCATCAATTTTGCACATTAGGTCTGCATCGATCCTAATCAAAATAGTCCTATAAACTTATACATCTTCACACACTTCTAGAAATCTCTTATAATATTTTATTTTCTATATATATCATCTATGTGCTTTGTAAATACACATTAAGTTAGTTATAAACAAGAAAATATGAAACTTCTAGCATGTTGGCCTTCATAACCATTGGCGATAAAAAAAGATATAACATTATTTGTACTTTTCCCAAATGATTCAGCATGACCCATACAACATATTCAATCACTCCTTAAACTCCGTCCATACTTGAATTAGTGGTGCACACCATTAACATGCCTTACTCGGCCTCAACAAAAGTGAAACTTAACAAAATGACTTGAAAAATCCGTGCAATACTGGAAACAAGAAAGATCTTCATGTGCTTCATACCTTAGATACTATGAGACACATGAAGTATCCACATAATCTTGTACAACTAAAATATATAATCTTCTACTGGTGCAAGTACTCAAACATATGTTTTGATGAGGATTAAGCATCCATAACCAACTATATCAATCTATTACTTTGAACCATTGAACTTGTGGAGCGCTAGATCAATTGAAACTTTGATATAACACACTTTAGCTATCATTGAGTATGTATTCAGAACCACTTGTCCAAATATTCACATCTGGAGGAATGCAGAGCATTCCAACAAGCCTTCTAATCCACTTTGGTTTTCCCTAACACATCCCTATACTCTACCACTTCTAACTTTCTCTACAAAATGAATATTTACATGAAAAATTAGATATAACACCTTCATTTATCCATGAACTTCACTTCAGAACCACAAGACTAAATCTTACTTTGTTGAAGGATCCAGACTAAAATATTGTATCTTTACATTAGAGTATATATTTTGAATTCCTTAGACAAAATTTTTGCAACTTGTCACTGAGTGTAGCACACCAACTTGATAGAATATCATTGTAGGAATCCTAAAAACACATCAAGACATGTGTACCCACCTCCACATCATACTAATACATCAAGATAACTCCTATTCTTTCAAAACACCATGACGCTGACCTACACCATTAGATATATTTGCATACTAACAATCTCCAAAGCATATGTAGTCTCAAACATACTTTTGACAACAATGACAACTATTCTTATCAAGTTGCAACATACTATACCCCAACTAAATATTTCCATTGATTATATCTCTTTTTATGTCCATACCCAATATGGATAAGTGTATAAAAAATGGGACATACATTATGGTCATCCTCGATATTTTTGACAAAACAAATTTTTGTTATCAAAGACATAAAAATTTTTTTTCTAGAATGTACACATTTTAATGCATTTAATTAATTTTTTTATGATTCCACCCTTTTAGTCTTGTATTTCCAAGTCTAAGGGTTGGAAATATCTCATGGACCTCCTAAATTTCTGTTTTGAACTTAAAAAAAACTTGAATTTAAATGTCAATCTCATCATATTTACATTTTTCAAAGTAAATTTCTAAGAAACCACCACCAAAAGGATAAATTTCTTATTAGATTTGCACCTATATAACTTGATTAATATTTTAAATAATTCAAGGTATTTATTTTTTATTTTCTTTGAGGATTCTTCATATTTATCTAGAGCAATATGCATTGATTTTTTATATAGTAGAATAAGATAGAAACCTCGTAGTAATCTAAGAGTCTTGTGAACAAACTATTCTTAAGAAAAAGTATACTCTTTAAAGATGAAAGACGAAGGCTATAAATGATAATCTCAATATTTTCAATCTAATTATATGTCACTTAATTTCAATAGGGATTAAATTATAAGAAGAGGATAAGTGGATAATATTTCTTTATTCCTTAATTCATGGGAGAATATGACTATAAAATTAGCAATTTATATTCACTAAATCCAAAGAACATTGTTTTATTTTTCCACGCACACAAGTTGTAGAGGATAAGGTATCAAGAGAAAATCATATACAAAATAAGTAAGTTTTTGTATTGGAATTAACCTAAACTAAAGAGCTTGTGATGGAGCTGAGATAATGTGACCTGATTATAAAGAACGTGAATAATTATTTTATGGTGAAAAAATCAAAGATGTGGAGGTGACAATAGTAATCTAGATTTGATAAAAAATAAAGAGATGGCATGGTTGACATAGTTGTTTGAGGTAAATGAAGATTATAAGTGGAAAGATGTGATAGGATATAAATCTAAAGGTAAAGAATAATGTAGAAGAAATTTTGATAGAATTTAAGGTATTTGGAAGATGTGTGGTGCTAAAAAAAAGTGTTGTAGGATGAGAGTTTCTCAAACAAGGTAATTAGAAGAGTGTCAAAAGTGATTCGGTGAAGGAAACATATTTTTATTTGTAGATAAATAACAAAGAAGATTGATATGAAAGGAAGGATGGTCTAAACTATGTTTAAAATTATGAAATAGTAGAATATGCTATGGTTATGAGATTTTAGAAGAATCGTAGAAGATAAATAGAAGCGAAAATGTTTGAGATAAAAGTAAAAATTATTGATTTGGGAAACATATAAAGGTAGGAGAATACAATAGGAAATTTGGCATGGGAATGCATATAATAATTATTGATAGATCATGGAGAAAATACAATGTGGTAGTAAGGAATTATTTAAGATTTGGATCTCATGAATGAAGAAGGTGATAAGAAAAGGTTGAAAAAATATAGAATAGAAGAGAAATTTTAGGAAGACAAGATTTTTTGAGTTGAGAGAGAAAGAGATCAAGAGCTATAGTAAAAAATATAATAGATTGGCATGGACGATGTTTTTATAGTGCAGGAAAATGCATACCCTTGCATTTTCACACTTGTTTGGGCTTTCCTTTATTTATTTATCCCTATTTATATCTTAATTGGACCTATTTTGCATCCACAAGCCCAATGAACTATATCTTTTTATGGCTAATCCCAATAAACATCAGTGGATAAATGATAATTTAATGATTTTGGTTACGTGTCCTTGATTTTTGGGTTGAGACTAAGATGCCACCTAGGGAATCTTTGTCCCTCAAGGGTCTTGGGACCCTGATTTCAAAGGTGCCTTAAATGGGCCCCTTTTTGGAGTTTGTGCCTCGAGAATAAGACGCCACCTAGGGCATCTTAGTCCCCCTTAGGTTATTTTCAGGATTTAATTTCAAATCTTGGTGAGATTTATCCTCATTTAATTAATGAATTCATATGTTGTTTTGTGGTGTAATTTCAGGATATTAAGCATGGATAAGTATAAATACAAGGTTCTTCCACTCATTTCCTCCTAACAAGCATTCGAGTATTCATTCCTAAGGAAATTTTTGGGAGATCAAGAGTAGTTCATCAAGCATTTGGAGCCATCATCAAGATTCAAGCATCATATCAAGGATATTGTTGCATCATGTTTTTTATTGTGCTAATGGTTGTGATGTAGGGTTTATTATTTAAGCAAGTGTTTCATGCAAGATCAACATCATTCAAGAAATAGTCAAGAACTGCATCTATTGTACTCATTTCAATCATAATTACAACATATTATCATAAGGTTTTGGTGATTTGCAACATAGCACATTTCTCATTCATCATTTCCCTTCATTATTCTATTTCATTTCAACGTTTAATTACCAACAAGGGGTTTGAGCAAGGAAAACCCCCATTTACTAACAATCAATAAATTTTTCCTCTCTTGTGTGTTTGTGTTTGTAGATTTAGGTTGAATACATGAAGATCATTTGAAGTGAAACATTTCAAAGTTACATTGCAAAGTTGTCATCTTCACAAAAACTCACTTGTAGGATAGATTTGGAAGTTTCAGGACCAGGGATCCGTGAAGAAGGAAGTGCAGACTTTCGACCACATTTGAAGATTTCAAAAATTCTAGATGGGAGTAAGTCACCACCTAGGGCATCTTAGTCCTCCTGAATGTATTTTTTAGAGATTCTTTCAGATTCATTTTCGACATCCAAAGATTTCGCATCTACCTCGGAAAAACAATAGTGGAACTAAGACAATAGTAAGGGTCTCTTAGTCCTCCCTAGCACATTTTGACAGCTTCTTTACATCTCCATAATCCTTATCACATTTCCAGACTTTTGTGGTACACATACCCTAACTTGTTGTTTCATGATTTCATCTTTTTCATTCATCATTTAGCTTGCATTACTAGGGTTTGTGAGTTGAATGTTAAGTTGTCTTTTCCAAGCTTTTGCTTGGTGGTGAACCCTTCAAAGCCTAAAAGAACCCCTCCTAGGTCTTCCTTGTTAAGAATTGACTCATCCTTTGGGGTTGATAGTCAATCCAATTTGGGTTCCTAGGAAATTATTGAATGACCTAAGGAGAATAGTGGCACATCCAACACACTATTTTCTTTAGGATTCATTTTGGCGAACCCGATATTTTAGAGAATTCATTTTCTGATTTGGAGTCTATGAAATTCCTAGATCTAGGTTGCATTCATTCTTGTTTTGCATCTTGAAAATTGGTGAAAGTGCATCTAGGGTTTCTCATATTTGCATTAGTTAAAGTGCATATAGGTTTCATTTATTCTTTCTTACATCAAATTATCTCATTGAAAAACTGAAAAGCGCATTGTCAATCATCCTAATTGCATTTAGAAACATTGTTATTGCATTCAAAAATTGAAAAAAATGCATTCAACTTTGCATCCAAATGCTTGTCATTAGTTACTTTTTCTTGCATTAATTTTCACACTTTTCTATTTCTTAGCATGAATTCCTTGGGTAGGAAACTTCGAAACATTGTTATCAACCCAAAATTTGTTGTTTTTCTGAACAAAACCTTTGCTGGGACAAAAAATCCCTTCCTAGAATCTTAGTCCCTCTACGGGTTTCTGGCTCAGAACCCTATCTGATTTGTGTGCTTTCTTTTTCACTTTCTAGATCCTCCAAATTCCCTAAGTAGGACCAAGACACCCTTGTTGGTGTCTTAGTCCTTTTCAAGTTTGAAGATACAATTTACAAGGTTTAAATTTGTTTCTCTACACTTCTATTTGTTGTCATTGGTTATCGGTTTTAGTGGGTCGAATTTTTGTTTCATGCACATTTCACTAAATCTAGTTTAAAGTGCTTCATTTCATGCATTGCTCGATTCAAAATTTGCATTTACAACATTTCATCTTTCAGGTTACATAATGTAATTAGCAAATTTCCTTGTTTCAAATCTAAAAATTACATTTAAACATTCACTTTAGGTCATAGAATTGCACTTTATTTAATTTTTGGATGATAACATGTTTTCTTTCAAGAGATGTGGCTTTGATATGGTTAAAAATGCATTACATAAGTACAACATCCCCTCTTATGAGTTCAATTTATAATACAACAATGAGGTCATTAAGAAACATGTTAGTCACCCTTCTACTATCTTTCATAGTTATGAGAACATCTTAGAAAAAGCAGATCAAAACATTGACATAATCCTTATTATTATATTTCTAATTTGTGTGGATGGTATGATACAAGAGGATGCAAGTGTAGAAAATCATAACAATCATACTTGTTCTTCTTATGATACCTCTCTTATTAGCAACAAAGGTATATTGGTGAAAGAAGATACAATTGAGAATATTGATTGTCCCTGTCCTCTTCCCCCTTTGGAAGATATTAGAAACCAAGATGATGAAATCATAGAAACATTTTTAACATCACCTTACCTAGTCTCCATTCATCCCTTTCTTGTGAGAAGTCTTTAGCGAAAGAGGATGATATCATAGATAGCCATGACAATCAAAATGTTCCTTCTCCTAATATCCCTCCTCGATGTGAAGAGGATAGCTTTGTGTTTTATAAGATGCACCTATTGAGAGTCATAAGAATCTTGTTCCTCCCCTCCCTAATGCTCCTACCATTTGGAATGATCTATTTGGTAATCATAGTTTTCCTTCTCTTTATGACCCCTATTTTTAATGAAGCTACTTTATAAAATCTAACCATAAAATGGAATGAACATCTTACAAGCTCTCCTACTAGGGTAGATAGTATGGCACAAGAGAATGAGACCTTAGAGAAAAAAGGATAAAGTCATGAAAAATAATTACAATCAAATAGAGTCTTCTCCTAATATCCCCACTATTGATAAACAATAAAATCCAACCATTGATAACTCCCTTACTTGTGATGAAGTAATTTTAGAAGAAACAACCTTTGAATGACATGAAAATCTAGCTTATAGTTCTCCTAAAAACTCTCCTCCTAGGGAGGATATCATGGTGCAAGAAAAGGATAATATTGACAATAATGATATGGTTCCCTTATATGAAGATTATGAAGTGACATTTGACTCCCCTTCACTAAGAGATCATGAAAATAAGGATAGGTCTTCTGAGGTTATGCACATTAGATACCCCTTGGAGTACTCTCCTGATCCTAAACTTATCATTTATCCACCTTCTAAAAAACCACAAGTTTGAAAAAAAAAACCCATCCTTGTCCTCAAACCACCTAAGAACAATGTTTCACATCAACCCCATTACAATATTGTTGCTCATACATACAACACTAGGAACAATCCACAACCAAGACAAACAACTTCAACATCCCTCTCATTGCCTAATCCCATTTTTCCTAATGTTGCTCATTTAACTTTGCATAGTGGGAAGGAGTATGATCTTGTTGAACAACTTAATAATAATCCTGCAAAGATATCCCTATGGGACCTAATTCATAATTCACCTAATTATCTCACCATGTTTCAAACAACCTTGCAACAAGTTATGATTCCTCCTAGTACAAATGCAAATGATGTGGCAGCTCTAATACAAGGAATTATTACAATTAATGTAGAAATTACCTTGCACTAACATGAGCTCCCTCTCTTGGAGATGAGAAATAAATATGAAACATTCATCATAATAGCTAGATACAACATCACGGTAATAAAAAGGACCCTTGTTGATAATGGCTCGGCTCTTAATGTGTGCAATGTGAACCTTTTAGATAAGTTGGGAGTGGATAAATAAAAAATGAAACCTGATTCCTTATCAATTCAAGGATTTGACAATGTAGGAAAGCAACTGCTCGGTGTGATTACTTTACCTATTGCATTTGGAAAGGCTACCTTACAAACTCTTATTCATCTTATGCCTGATGGCCTTTCATACAATATTATTTTAGGAAGACCATGGATTCATGAGATGCATGTGGTGCCTTCGAATCTTCAATGTAAAATTAAATACATCTACAACAACAAAGTGTACACACTCGAAGCTGATCCTGAACCATACAATTGTTTGAACATTGAGAAAGGTAAAGAGAATCCTTTGAAAACATTAACACCAACAACACAAGTAGAACCCATGTAACAAAAAGACAAATAAAAACACATAGAAGAAGTCACAAATCTATTAGAAGATCAGAAGGGGTTCCTTGGATTTTGAACCTATAGTCATGGAAGAATACAAGATCATAAACAAAGATTCAGACAAGGGAAAAGAAAAAGTGATAATGTGAACTCAAAATTTGGAAGACCCTTCAAAAGCATCCACCTCAACCACTTTAGAAGAAAAAAAAATTATACAAAAAAATTCGACAAAATTGACTATCAACAACCACCAAATCCTAAATAAATCAAAAAAATTTATGGAAAAGGTTACAAACTTATGAAACAACTGGGATATAGTGGAAAATGATGTGGTGCTAGAGAATAAGGTATTTGTTTTCCTATAGAGCCTAACATGTAAGAAACAAATCATGGTCTTGTTTATTGTCCTTTAATAGAAATCAACTCATCAAACAAGCCTTCACTCAATATCAACACTCTCACAAAGGATTCCCCTAAGCCAACTTTGACAATAGTGCAGCCTGAATTGATAGACACTAGTGGTCTTGATTGTTATCATTTGCAAGAAACAAAGAAATCTTCGCTTAATGTCAATATCGTCAAATAAAACACTAACAATTTGAATTTGATAGATTTTACACCCTCTGATAAATGAGAGAACAAAATATCACATTCTAAAGATTCTTGTATAGGTATGACATCTTATAATAAGCAAGAGATATCTTTGTCGCCAAATAATGAAGCATCCTCTACTTTTGATCAAGAGAGTATCTTGTTTGGTGCTCCCAGATCGTTTGATATCCCTCCCCCAAGAACATGAAATAAATTTTACTACAGGAGTTCATTTTGTGCATATCATAGATTTCATGGTAATTCTACTAATGAATGTAAGGCTTTGAGTAGTAAAATCCAACATCTTAAGGAGTTTGATGCTCTTCCTTATGTGGGGGAACCTAATTCCTCTAATTGATACTAATTTTCACTCTAGCATATTTCTCATCAATCATCTTGGCTCACCCTTGTCCTGCACTAAGTGAGGGAAAAGGGGTTAGGTAGCCTTTTTCTCATATGTAATTTTTCATTATCTCTTCTAGCTAGTTGATTACCTTCCATGTATATGTAAGAGAAATCTTGGGATGTGGACAACATGCCTTAAGTTGGCTCACATGTGACGTACTAATTTATCTTTAGCATTATATTTTTTAGGGCAACCCTTACATCCTTTTACATGACATATCTTATTGGAAACATATGACTTGGCATAGGGCTTTTTGAATAAGCTCTCATGTCTTCTTCTACTTTAAATAAATTTCTCATAGCAATGGTTTAAGCACCTGCTTTAAAGTGGGGGCATACATTGACAATCATGTTTCATTGTGTGATTTACTTTCTTCTTTCGATGCATCCTTTTCTTGGTGGTTTCATTAGGTTTGAATTCCTCCGAGAACATGATATTTCCTTGTCGTCTCTTGGAAATAGTAAGTACAATGTTCCCTAAGATGAGACCTTTGCACTTGTCCTCTCTTGGAAAAATTAAGTACAATGTTCCCTAAGATGAGACCTTGCACTTGTCCTCTCTTGGAAATGTTAGGTACCATGTTCCCTAGGATGAGACCTTTTATTTATCCTCTTTCGAAGATGATAAGCACAATTTCCCCTAAGATTAAGACCTCAAACGAAATAAGACAAATCCCTTCAAACATCCCTCTTTTTTATTGTCTTTTTTTTTTTTTGTAACTTATTAAATTCATGGAGGCATGGCTTTGATATGGTCCCTTGGGGCTCACCTAGTGAACAACTAGCTTCACTAGCCTTTGTGAGCATGCATTTTATTTGTGTCCTTATCATAGTCATGGGGGTGTGATGTTGATATGGACCTCTTGGGTCTCACCTAGTGGACAAATAGCTTCACTAGCCCATGAGCATGCATTTTATTTGCATAGTGGACAATGTGTTCCACCTGTAAACCCTTTTTGGGGAAACAACCTAGAACCAATCCACAACATGTTGGACAACCAGTCAAAGCTTGATCCATTGTATTTTTATTTTTTTCTTTATCTTTTTTCTATCTTTGATGGTGTATGTTTTCGATCTAGTTATGGCTACATATATCATCCACAAGTGTGTTCCTTTCTGCCTACGTTGGTTTTCCATAGGATCTTGATTCTAGGGGCTTGTCCACCCTCTTGATTATTGTAATCCTATCTTACTAGAATTTGTACATTTGAAATCCATCTTGATTGTGTGGTTGGCTACTTTAGTGTGAGTTTGAACCAAGTTCATCCTCTCACTAAAGTGGGGGCTAAATATAGTGTAGGCAAATGCATACCCTTGCATTTTCACACTTGTTTGGGCCCACCTTGCTTTATTTATCCCTATTTATTTCTTAATTGATCCTATTTTGCATCCATAAGCCCAATGAACTATATATTTTTATGGATAATCTCAACAAACATTAGTGGATAAATTATAATTTAATGATTCTGGTTGTGTGTCCCTAATTTTTGGGTCAACATTAAAATGCCACCTAGGGCATATTTTTCCCCCAAAGATCTTGGGACCTTGATTTCAAAGGCACCTTAAATGAGCCCCTTTTGGAGTCTATGCCTTGAGTTTCATGCCTCAAGACTAAGATGCCACCTAGGGAATCTTAGTCCCCCTTAGGTTATTTTTGGGATTTATCCTCCTTTAATTAATGAATTCATATGTCTGCTTGTTGTGGTGTAATTTTAGGATATTAAGGATGAATAAGTATAAATACAAGGTTCTTCCACTCATTTTCTCCTAACAAGAATCAAGTATTCATTCCTAAGGAAAGTTTAGGAGATCAAGAGTATTTCATCAAGCATTTGGAACCATCTTCAAGATTCAAGCATCATATAAAGGATATTGTTACATCATTTTTGTTATTGTGCTAGCAATTGTGATGTAGGGTTTGTTGGTGTTTTAAAATACAACCCATCTAGGATTTGTAATTCTCTAAGAGGTAGCCAACCTCTATATTAAATAACCACAAAGGCTAGTGGCCAACTGACAAGATTCAGTCAAAGACTGACATCTCTTACACTTCTGGCTCTGTAGGACCAAGGTGGGTAAACCTATACAATGCCCAAAACTTAATTCATTCATACACCGACATTGTATTATAAACCAGATAACTCCCAATGCAAATACACTAAGGGAAGCATTGACAACCTTAAACTTGGCTAAATTCTTAGTAACTCAACCCTCTCTCCGCCATTGGAAAGCAGGAAAAACAACAAACTAAACAGTAAGAATAGTAATGATTTTACATTTAAATTTGTTTCTGAGATGCACAAAATTGAAAAATAGATCAGTGCCAATTCTGGGCCATGGAGTCAAACACAAAATGAATTCCTCAGCAAACAGACTTCAACCAATGGATTTAACTTGCTAATGCTTTGCATCAACTGTTAGTGTCTTGCACCAACAATACTTCTCTTATTATCAATCAAATTCTCATTATCGAATTCCATCTACCCACCTAAAATAACAATCACCTGCTCAAAGCATTTTAACCATTTATTTGAAACATAACAATGAACAAACAACACAATCTCATGAAAATTGAGATGATAAACTCAAAAGACACTTTGTATTATTGAATTTATATAACTACAAATATGGAGACAATCTAAAGACATTCATGAATGTGGAAACACCTTCATGATGTTAATTCCATAAACTGGTTGTATTTACTCATGAATTCAAAAAATTACAGCTTACAGACTCAAACAATGACTCAAAAATTACAATTCTCTATCTACCTAACCCAATACCAAAACTCAAAACCCTTTACAATGAGAGAATAAGAGAGGATATAGGAGAAGAGAAGCAAGTAGGAGCAACCCTAAAATTGATCTGGAAATGCCATCTGGAAGCTTCATTCACCGTTGATCAAACTGAAAAGAATATCTCCTCCTTCTTTTGTAGCAACAAACTTATTCCCTCCAAACTATTTTTACTCATCATTGCCCAGTAACTGAAAGCATGCCCATGTGGAGAATCTTCAAATTCACCCAGCTGGAAAATATCCTCTTTCCCATGCAAAATTTTGTTTTTGTTCTTTTTCACAATGCTACACATTATTCTATTCAGCATATTCACTTTACCATAGTGAATATTTAATTCACTTGTCTCCCCAGGGAAAAGAAAAATATTTCCAATGCTCCTTCACATGCAACACAATTAAAATATTTTCTCCAACTTATTTTATTTCACTTGAAATAAAATGCCCCTACCTGTGCCTTCACTTTGACGAGCATTGCATTTGATGGCTTTGCACTTTATATTTCCACTCCATATTTGCTTGACATTCAACATTTCACTCATAAGTAAAAATCACTTAAAAAGAATTCACGAGCACTCACCATAATGCAAATATTTGCCCATTCCAATTTATTTCACTTGCATTTTAACCCAACGAAATAAAATATTTACCTTTACCTCATCTCCAAAAATCACCGTGCCTTTAAAATATTTCATTATTTACCTCCTCAGGCAAAATATTTAACCTCTAAATATTTTGCCATTTAAAAATTACAACGTGCCCACCTTTTAATCAAAAATTATTTAATCTTTTGAAAAATTTAAGATGGGCTCCTCGGGTGCATTCTTGCACACCTCACAAGAATTTCGATGGCATCACCAAAATACCGCGAGGTTGACCTAATTTTGTTTTGCGAGCTCCCATGCTTGGCATTTGTTCTTGCTCCTCCATCGAGCTCCTTGTTTGGTGCGGGCCTCCCTGTTTGTGACTCACCTGGCGTGAGTCCTCCTTCCATGCATGCACCACTCTTCTCCCCTACCAGTTGCATTGTGTGAGCCTCCTTCTGGTTTGTGCCCTCTAAGAATGGGTCCATTTCTCCTCATGATTCATTTTGTACATAACTAGCAATCATGGCATTGCCTGAGATCTCATTACCTTTTGGGCACTTTGGCCAACAAGCCGCATACCATCTCCAAGTGATGTCGCACCCATCACCATTGCATTTTCTTGAGTTTCTTCCTCTGCAACCTAGTGCAGGTCTCCTCTCTTTTGCAATGCATGGGCCCTCCTCTGCAATAGGTTGTGCATACCACTTCGATGCACCTCCATTCTACTTCCTCCACACTTCCTCCACAGTTGCTTCGGTTTCTTTTGGTGGTTGAGCCTCCATCACATGCTGCATATACCCTCCTCCATGTTCTTCCTTCTAGGCGTGGGTCTCCCTACAGCCTGGCGCAAGTCTGAAGATTCCCATACTAATTGCATTTTCTAGAGAGTTTCTAAAGTCTTTTCAACATATCATTTGATTCATACTCTATAATCATGGCATTCCATTGGCCTTCTTTGGTCCATGGTGCGTCCTTTCCTCCTTCTTGTGGCATGGTGGTTCTCACCATTTGGATATCATTGCTTTTGTTTGAAAATCTCAGAGGTCCCTTAAAACATCATTTAGTGCATGCACTTCTTTATCAAAATCTAAAAGCCGAATAGTGGTGAGGAATGCATTAATACCATGTAGTGTATTTTATGTCACATGAGAAGTCCCCACACTGCCAATTTCATGCCAAGTCATGGCCGCACCTTCGATTCCTCAGTATTACACTACAATACTTGGTCAAGGGTGAGAGAAACAAACACTCTCATTCGACAACTCCCTGACCCATGCCTCTCTTGAATTTTTCAGATGACAAGATTAGTGCATTTGGATCACTGATAAAATTAGATGTTTACACAATACCATGCTTGTTTACATCATTTGCTAGGTGTATTCTGGTCTTAATTACTTGCAATGATGCACATATTGGTGTAGCCTTCATGTTGCTACCCACCGTTTGAGGTCCTTACCCCCTTTATGGTATGATTTTCAACTCCATATTTGAAAAGTGAATCTCATTTTAAAGTTTAAAACTTGTAAGTAATTATAATTTCATGTTCCTCCACCTGCCAATCAATACAAATCAATTTACTTATAGGACTGCAACACTGGAGCCATTATAAGTTCATGACCATACAAAGCATGTCGGCCCCATGTGGGTCCGACTAATTTTTTTGTTTGTTTTGAAACAACTTTTACCCTCAAACTGACTCAACACAACTTTTCAAATACTTCTGAAGTTAAAAAATGAACTGAGTTGTAATTAGAAAGTGTTTTCTGACACTTTTGCAGAATGGTCAAAACAAGCCAAGTTGGATTAGGAATCAATCTAGGAAACAGGTCAAACAACCTCGTGGAGCAATGAGAACTTGTAGACATGTAGACATTTGGTCCGAGAATACAGTGCAAAAGATGGCCCAAAGAAAAAGATAACGAGGAACCAGATATTAATTGACAAAGTTGCCCAGACAAGCTTTTCTGAAACAACAGTTGTTCTGAACCAATTGAAACTGACTCAACTGCCAATTTGTAAAAATAGTGAATCACCTCTTGACAATATGCCATCAGACATATTGGAACATTAAGATACCCCGAGCACGTGTGCAAAAGGAATTTGCTTGAATCATCACTGATCAAAATTTATTAATGATCAAAGTTGACCACTCAAAAAGGCTCTCAGGAATGCAGATGCAAAACAGAACAAATTGCATTTGGTTTCGATCTGCTAAAAATAGCAAATCAGATCATGAGGCTCTGAAAACTTACATGTGAGATCATCTTGATATGGAGAATACAAAACAACATTCATTTTGACATGACAGTGAATAGGTTGCAAAAATCAAGCTCAAACAGGAAGTTGTTTCACAAAACAAACAATCTGCAAACAACAGACTAATGTCAAAATCCTCTAGCTTCACTTTTCGAAACTTTGTCAAAACTTATCATGGTAAGCTGAAAACTGACACACACGTTCACATATGTCAACTGAGTATGTTTGCAAATAGGTTTTGCATGAAAATCAATAGGGTTTAAATTATAAGCCTCCAAAGTGGGTTACTCAGACTGATTTCTCAAGGTGCACTTCTGAAAGTCTAGAAGCAAAATTTTGAAATGGGCATCTCAAATTTGCAAAATTTGAGAGTGCCATCAGGGTTCATCATTTAAGTAAGTGTTTCATTCAAGATCAACATCATTAAAGTAAGAGTCAAGAACCACATCTATTGCAACACCTTATCATAAGGGTTTGGTGAGTTGCAACATAACACTTTTTTCATTCATCATTTCCCTTCATTATTCTATTTCATTTCAAGGTTTAATTACCAACAAGGGGTTTGACCAAGGAAAACCCCATTTACTAACAATCAATAATTTTTTCCTCTCTTGTGTGTTTTTCTAAGTTGCATATTTAGGTTGAAGAATTGAAGATCATTTGAAGTGAAAAGTTGCAAAGTTGCATTGCAAAGTTATCATCTTCACAAAAACTCACCTGCAAACCAGATCTAGAAGTTTTAGGACTAGGGATCCAAGAAGAAGGAAGTGCAGATTTTGGACCTCAGGACCACATTGAGAGATTTTAGAAATTCCAAATGGGACTAAGTTGCCACCTAGGGCATCTTAGTCCTCTTGAAAGTATTTTTCAGAGATTCTTTCAGATCCGGTTTCAACATCTGAAGATTCATCTACCCTGAAAAATAGTAGTAGGACTAAGATAATATTAATGGCATCTTAGTCCTCCCTAGCATATTTTGAAAACTTCTTTGCATTTCAAAAATTATTATCACATTTCCATACTTCTCAGGTACACATACCCTAACTTTCTATTGCATAATTTTATCATTTGCATTCATCATTTAGCTTGCATTACTAGGTTTTGTGAGTTGAATGTTAAGTTGTCTTTTCCGAGAGTTTTCTTGGTGGTGAACCCTTAAAAGCATAAAAGAACCCCTCCTATGTCTTCCTTTTTGATAATTGACTCACCCTTTGGGGTTGATAGTCAATCCAATTTGGGTTCCTGGGACATTCTAGAATTACCTAAGGAGAAAAGTGGCACATCCAACACACTATTTTCTTTACAATTCAATTTTCTAAGAGAGTAAGTGGACTTGGTGAAAGAATAGTAAATGAGAATTTTAGGAATGGGAAAATATATAGAAGTTGGGGAGGTGGAAGGAGAAACAACATTTACCTAATCCCTAAATATTATTCATGTGTTAAGGGTGCAATGATTTTTTTCAAGCTAGAAGAGTAAATTGTAAAAGAGATAAAATGAAAATCTAGCTAATTGTATTAGCCAAATGATTTTCCCTACTTCCACATTAGGATTAATTTGTTTATTAATATTTAATAGAATAACTCAATAACCCTATAAATTATTTAAGAAAAGGAGTTTTATTTAAATGGAATAATGGAGGGAAGATGATTATTTTTTTGAGAAATAAAATAATTATTTATACAAAAAAATTATAGAATGGGAAAGAGTAAAAAATGAGGAACCTAAAGTCTAATAAAGGAAGTTACTATATAGGACACTAAAACATCATGGATACATCCATGCTTTGCACTATCATCCATGTGTGAGCATAATATAGAAAAAACCCAAAAATTATGAAAAATACAATCTCACTATTCACCAAGTCTACAAAACAAAAAATGAAAAATGAACTAACAAATAGTATGCAAGGAAAATATAAAGAGATAAACTAAATAATGAGATTTACATAATTTAATGAAAGAAATAAAAAATAAACAAGAAAACACTCTCAAAATTTTGTGTGGTTAAGTTCTCTAAAAATACCTAAAGGTGAATTGTCCATTATAATTTTGTATGAATGGAAAAAAATAGGGGGATGTAGGATGGGTGTACAAACAGTCGTAACCACCAACCACCTTAAGTTATTAAAAATTTAATAAACAAAAACCTATCTACGCTAGCAATGCCTACAAACACAAAGAAAATGGAAAAATATTTGGGGCTATTTGGGAATTTGAATTTGTCAAATCCTTGCTTTTGTATTTCTACCTCCATAACAACCAATGTAACATAGATATAAAATAACATGTTTTATTACTCTAAGTGCATCTAGAAACAAGAAGAGTGACTAAAATGAGAGATTTATAGTATGTGATAATCCCAAGATGCTTAGGGGATCAACAACATAAATACTCACAATAAAAATGAGAAACAAGAATAATATCACATGTAGAGGCTTGAGGAAGTCAAGAAGAACAAAAGAGTTGGAAAGAATGTTGTAAGAGTGGTATAGAAATCTTGAGTGTTGTATCAAGGCTATGATGTTTAAGATAGTGCCAATAGAGTTACCAAGAGAGAGAGCCCAAAAATTAAAAAGCTAGGTTAAAAAATGAGAAGTGTTAAGAGAAGGCTAGTGATCAACCATTTGGAATTATTTCAAGCCATTTTTATTGACTTGTAAAGGTGACAAGTGAAAAAATTTCAAAAATGGCCACCAGACAAAATATTTTGTGGTATGCTAATGAAATGCACAAATTTATACAATGCACTAGTGTCTAGATAATTTAAACTAAAATTGATGAGAAACTAGAAAAGCATAGAGCTAACATCAATGTGACATAAAAAAGTGACCACCACAAATAAGAACTAAGCACTTTGATAAGGAAAGAGCCCAATAAAAAGTACTAGAATGAACCTACAAAATACTAAGGGAATGGACACCAAAGTGGATTGAAAACACATGTGAAATTACAAGGGTACATATAATTTTTGATGTTACATCTATCAATCATACCTTATTTGTGAATATTATTCTCATTGTTGACATCTAATTTTAATTAATACAAAAATTTCAATCCATAAAGCATCCAATAAAACTCAAAATCAAGTCAAACACAATCTCAAATTAGAGAAAAATTAAAGAAAATTCAACAATGTTAAATATAATGAAACAAAAGCATCAAACCTTCATTGAATAATTGTGATATGTTCTAAGTGATGAAGGATTGAGATGTGGGTTCTTTTGCCTATGACATTACTAAAAAGTCACATGTAAATAATCTATGTGATGGATGATTATTTCCCTTGGGTAGGCCTTTTTAAATAGAATTTCTAAGTTAGACATGGAGAATTGGGATAGAGGGATGGTATCAAGGGCTACAATTGGATTAAATGGATGCACATCCTATTCTCTTGACAAGTGAAATAAGGAGTGAGGATACACTTTATCAATGTATGAGATTTCCTTAAAAGATGACATGGAAGGAGATGAGGGTAGGTGAGAATGGATGAAGGAGATACTTAGAGGGTGGAAATTGAGAGATCAAATGGAGGGTCAAGATTCCTCTATGTTGCATGTTGTCACGTGTGTGGGAAAGGAGTGGAGACAAGTGGATTGAGGAGACATGTCTAAACATGAAGGGTCCAAATTTTCTCCATAATATTGAAGTGGAAGATAGAGATTAAAGGAAAAAGTAGTTTATTCTTTAGTGACATGAGGTAAAATTTTAAATTAGAACATGTTAAAATTTGATTAATTAGCCTAAGTAATTAAGTAATGAATGCATTATGTTGGTTTTTTTCCTTGCTAGGCCTAAATGTCTCTAAAGGAGTGCCAAGCCTTATGCTCAAGAACATTCAGGGCTAGGAAGCCAACACAACGAGAAAAGATCCTGAGGCATTTTCTCCCACTCTGTAGGATCTATGGAACCACGGAGGGTGTTTCTTAATGTGTTCTTATTATTTTAATTTTTCTTAAGAACACTTCTATACACAGATTTTGTCCATGTTGAATGCAATTAGATGTGATTTATCAAAGGCTTGACCAACCTTAAATAAATAACCCTAAGTTGCTAGGAACATTTGGTAACTTTGAGATTTTCATCTCATCATGTGAAATATGAAATAAGTATTGTTCTGACTTTGAATCCATGAGTGGGTATTCTCTAATGTCAATAAACTATGAGAATCCTAAATGAACAAGCCAGTGCCTTATCAAATTGGGCAGGAGTCAAGCATGAAATATTTAGTCCTATGCAACACTTCAACTTGATGGGTGAACATTTCTACAGTGCATTACATCAGAGAACTTCATTGTATTTAATGAATTATTACTTATCAAATACTTAGCTCATTATCAAAAACTCACAACTCTTCCTTAAGCATTTAATTAACTCATTGAGTTGAAGAAAACATAGGAATCATACATTTCAAACAAACCTTTGAAAAGATAAATGAAATTACACTCGTTAATTTCACTCATAATCCATCACAACAATGCATAGGAGAACACATACTTTAATTTTTTTAGATTTATTTTGATATCAATAATTACATAAGACTATTTTAGAGTGCTCTATATATATACCCTACCCAAGACAATTCATGGCAGATTCCTGAAGAATTTTGCATTCTATGTGTTTGCTCTGTCCTCCCAAAACCTTCTTGGACTCAAAAATCTGACCCCCTTGTAATGAGCCTTGAGATCTCTTTTATAACACAAGAGAGTGACAAGGTTCGGGTTCATTGCAATTAAATTTCATCTCAATTTTCATTTCAAAAATAATTTCATCTAATTTTAGAAATTCCCTGATGGTTGGATGCAATCATTTTACCACATAAACAAATAAAAACTGTTACAACCCTTGTAACTAGTCAGTGACACTATCACTTCGCAAAAAAAAAATTCCATTAACGCCTTTTCTTTTACATCCACGTCAAAACCCAAGAGGAAAAACATCATCATCATAACAAAATTGAAAAGCAGAGAAAACCACACCATTACCCAAAACTCGAAGTAGCACCACGACCACGGTACAGACAACCACTCATTGTTTTCACCTTAGTGGGAGGTGAAACCACCACCTTATCCTCATCAATACACTTCTTAACACCAGAACCAAAACCATCACATGGTGCCACCACGGTAATTGGAGAAACCATGAGGACCTCCTCATTGACACTAGCCATTTCACTCAGAGTCATGAGGAAATAGTCGTAATCAAAGCCAATCTCTGAATCATCATCACTAGAACTGCCAGAGACATCAATGGGAAAATTTTGTTGACCCAAAGATCCTCGACCATACCTTAGCTTGGCCCTTAAACTCCTTCCATGCTTTGTAGACTTTCCATCCTTTCCTAACACCGCTACCTCTACTCTTGCAACCTAGATTTTGAGCTGAGAGCTACACCAGATGACCCTAGGGGCAGGCTTCATTTTCTCCATCTTCAAGCTGAGAGAGCCTTGAAGACTATCTTGATCATCTATTGGGGAATTACCACCATACTTGTGAGGATTTTGCCTCGCTAACCTACACATAGCTGATTGAGAAGCAGTAGACTTGCTCAACTTGTATCAATACTCAGACCTTCACAAAAGTACCCACTCAAACACAAAGCACTCCAGAAACTTAACTCCTTATGGTGACAATGAAAGATCCATCATCTATATTTATTGAGAAAATTGGTGCAGCGATCATCAATGCTCCATTGAAGCATGAGAAAATGAGTGATCATTCAATGGCATCTACATCACTGCCGTTAATTCCTAAGTACATGGAAATCGGTGTACAATCCATCACGATTTCCATGAAATAACCCTCCACATGCATGGAGATCAGGCTCATATCCTTTGGAGAGCTTGTGCCATTAATGCATGTCACTCACAGAGCTCAAACAACCATCACATGGCTGATTTTGAATTTTGAATATAGGATGTCGATGCACCATCTCGTTGGCCTATTGAACGACTTAGATTGAGTCAAAACATTTTGAAAATTCCACGTTGTCGTATGGCAAGCCCTTCGGCCAATGATATTTTTTCCCATCGCAAAACATGTGTATCACCCACAAGCCCCATATAGCTTCCTTGTGTCGCCAGCTGAGTCCATGTGGTGCCATCATGCAAGTCGTGCAAGGCATTAGGTGAAACCATTAAATATTTTGTGCAGTGTGCATGCTACATCTCACATCAAGTCCCATCGGTGCATCACGATCATTGATCCTCTACCATGAGAGATCAAGCTTTGATAGTGGGAAATGGGTCCCATGCGAAATGAAGGACACATGGCACAATCGTGCACACCACATAGCCCAACAAAAATGTATTATTTTAATAATGTGCGGCATGCATGAAAGGGCCAAGATTTCATTGATAAAATCCAATGGCTTGGATTTCAGCACGTGCTTACAATTGTTTATAAGAAAAGGGGCCATGGGACAGGTGGTGTGCATCGACCCTTTAAAAAATTAAAGACTTAAAACATAAGTCTTTAAAAAAAAATATTTATGTCCGACCATTTTAAAAGATTAAAATCATTACACACCCGACAACCGGCGGGCCTAAGCAATGGGGCCGGTAAAGCAATGGGAGGGATGCCATAATTCATAACTAAGATGACCAGTGACCTGGTATAGTGGGTCAACATGAAACATAACGCAAAGGGTTTCATAGATGTGAAAAAATTTAAAACAAGGGTGGCAAAACCCCCAAACCCTAACATACAACCATTAAGTACAAGGGTAACAATTGACAAATTTTTCTCATGGAACCAGTTAAAAATTGTAATATTTTGAAAGCTCTATCAGTGGCTCCAGCTCGGGGATGCATACGCCTGGTGGGTATGGCAAGAACCCAGAACTTAGGTAGAAGCAGACCTGCCTAAAACAACAAACCAAGAGCTTGTCCAGACAAGACAAGTAGACACAACAAGAAAAGAATAAAACACACCTATATACAAAGTTCATAGCACTGTACGAAATCTCTTTATTGAGAGAGTTCATCCAATTCCACTAGCCTCAATTTTTAAGCCTGGTGTTTCAAGATCTTCCAAGCTTTGGAGCCAAATCATCTCCTTATCAAAGGATTCCTTTTCACATACCTCCATGGGATGGACACCGATGTCAGGAAATTCCCAAAAAATTGTACTACATTGATAAATACCAATTGCATCATATTTTCCTTGCTCATCAATCTCTAGCTTGTCTAGCTGGAATAGAAAATGGAAGCATCCATATTCCACCTGATTACACTTACTCTGCATATCAAATTTGAAACTGTCAAAAATAGGGTTCATCAAACCAAGCAAGCAATCCCTTGAAGAATTGGAAGTGAGAGAAAAATGTGTAAGGAAGTATTCACCCTACTGCACATAAATACCAACCATACTGAGTGGAAACAGTTCCATAATGATACTTCAAAGATGAGGAGTATCAGCAAAAAACTCTACCAAGCACTCATGTTGGAAAACATCGCATTCAACGCTATTTAATTGCATTGCACCTGAGTCACTCTACCATTCATCTTTTGTGAGCTTCAATATCACTTCATAATTTGTATGTGCATCAGAACATGTGACTTGGTCACTAATTATTTGAACTCTTCCCTAATTTGTGCACACATCAATCTCCAAGAATTTTCCATTAGATTCAGCATCTACACATTGATTATCAATACCCATACCCTCATATTTTTCATCACTACCAGATTCAGAGTGCTCTTTTTCTTGTGATTGAGGTATTTGCAAGTTGATTTCATGGGAATAGCTACATTTATTGGACAAGTATTCAAAGATTTTGGTCTCCCCTGGATCCCTAATCTTATTTTCCATAGTAGTACCAAATTTGAAGGTTTCATAGGCACTATCACTAATGAACCGATGAGTGTATTGCTCACAACCATGTTGTGACCATACATCCAAAGAATCATCCAAGCCTTCAAAAAGTGGGTTATCCTTGTACCAAACATACGATGTATCTTTATTAATAGTCATGGATGAATGTTCATCATAGAGAGGGTTTTATATTATGTTCATTTTTGTCCAAGGAACCCCTGTCCATTGTAGATGAGGGTGTACCTTTTGCAACTTCTCATTACCCATAGAATTCTTGTAACCTCTTAAAAGAGAATGCCCCTTCACATGGTAAGGATCTTCATAGTCATTGAAAGAGAAGCATGACTATATATACTCGCAACCATCACAACATGGAAATTCATCAATAGTGAGGCTACACTTAGATCCCTCAGAATGGTTATCATTATTTATATAGTTGATGTCTTGACCTTCAGTAACAAACTAATCATAATTAAAACTATTGGTCAGATCACTTGATGGTGAAACCATTCGGACCTCATCTAACTTTTTATCCCTTATTACTTCCCAAGATCTCAGTTCAGACACATCACCCCTTCCATTGTAAAGATAATTTTCCCATACAACATTGGAAAATTGGTTTCAATAATCTAAATCCAATTCATTTTCTTCACTAGTTTCCCCTACTTGATGTCTCTCCTTAGCAATATTAATATCACTATTCTTTAAGAATACTTGTTGTTGTGCATGGTTACTAACAATTTATTCTTCCAGTTGCATCCAATTAGCCACTTGGCAACATGCTTGCTCCCGACTGGTATATTTCACAAAACATGTCAATCCACATTGACTCCTTAGGCTGAACACCCTCTGGTATTTCCAATAGCAGAGTCACAAACCTATGGAATATGTCATGGGGTGACTCTCCCTGGCCTCTCCTTATATTACATAATATTCTAGTAGGATAAACATGATCATCAGGTCTTAACATTGGAGAATTCTTCTCTTGGAACTCACTAAGACCAACGCATGGTGGCAATAGTTCAGCTAGGACAACATAAGTTATATCTTCTTGGCATGATTCCTCAATGATCTACTTTGGATCCTTAGTTACCCAAGATGTATCAGAATGATTAGAGTCAATAGCTAAAAATCATTTCATCATTGAATATTTAAGGTTGTTCTCAATGTCTATAACATTATGATATGCTTGGCATAGTGTTGTAGGCTCTTTATCTCTCAATAAATAACCCATTTTTTTGTCAAAAGCCCCTAGATATAAAACCAGGCACTCAACATCATTAGGCCTTATACTTTCTAGAATATCCTTTACTTCCTTTGTAAATATAATGTTGAAAACAGGGACCAATTCATCTTCATCTTTACAAATTTCCATAAATATTTTCCTCACCATCCTTGGATTTATCCTTTCACCAAACTATTCTACAAAAGCATTTTTAAATTGACTACATGAAACTATAGAACATGTTGGTAAATATGAGAACCAATCTCTAGAATCATCCCTAAGAGACTAAACAAAAAATTTCATGACAACATCTTCATGACTTACCTCATAGTCTCCCAATCAAATCCATGAATTTAAGCAAATGCCTAGAGGTTGATTCAGAGCTTTACCCTGTGAACTTGGGCAAATATTTCCTAATATTTTTTAGGAATTAGATTAGGAAATCCTTTAATACCACTAAAGGCCAATGGCATATACCTTTCAATAACAAAATCCCTTAGAGGGCAAGACGAAAAATGTTTGCCCTGCACACTCATACTTGATACTTCTCAAGGAAATTATTCAAGGGAAAAATTCACATACTTCACATATCATACTATAAGTATGTAAAGAACTACTATTATTCCTTGTCTTAATGAAATTTCATCTAATAGGGAACCATTTATCATCTCAAGATTTGAAAATTTCTCATAAACTCCTTTCAAACAAAGTAATGCTCTATTTAGATTTATGATAATACCTAGAAACTTTGTAGTAGTTGTTAACCCTTCTTCTTGATTATAAATTCCACAAATATGGAAGTCTTCTTCGAAATTTAACTGGTTCTTTAAATAGAGTCGCCACCTCTTTCATAGAGGAATATACTTCAAACATCATGAATTCTATGTAAGAATTCATCACATTCTGGGTCTTCTTCAACAACAAAGTCATTGATTGATCCTTTAACACTTTGCTGCAACAAAACCTCTTCCAGGTCCAAATATTTCCAACATCTAAACTTGAAGTTTAGATTCACCAAATACTTGACTCTGTGATACTACCTTCTGCACCTGGGATTCCTTTTATTTAAATTTCTCAGAAGTTCTCCCAAGCAAAGTTTCCATTTTATTGGTGTTTTTTTTGCTAGACACAAATATCTCTAAAGGAGTGCCAATCCTTATGCTTGAGAAAATTTAGGGCTAGGAAGCCAACACAACGAGCAAAGATCCTAATGCCTTTGCTCCTACTCTTTAGGCTCTATGGAACCATGGAGGGTGTTCCTTAGTGTGTTCTTGTGATTTTCATTTGTCTTAAGAACACTTCTATACATAGATTGTGTCCCTGTTGAATGCAAATAGATGTGATTTATCAAAGGCTCGACCAACCTTAAACAAATAACCCTAAGTTTCTCAATAAACTATGAGAATCCTAAATGAACAAGCCAATGCCTTATCAAAATTGGGTGGGAGTCAAGCATGAAATATCTAGTCATATGCAACACTTCAACCTGATGGGTGAACGTTTCTACAATGCATTACATTAGAGAACTTCACTGTATTTAAAGCATTATTACTTATCAAATCCTTAGCTCATTATGAAAAAATAACCAACTCTTCCTTAATCATTTAATTAACTCATTGAGCCGAAGAAAATAGAAGAATCATGCATCTCAAACAAACCTTTGAAAAGATAAATGAAATTACACTTGTTAATTTCACTCATAATCCATCACAACAATGCACAAGAGAACACATACTTAAATTTTTTAGATTTCTTTTGATATCAGTAATTACATAAGACTATTTAAGAGTGCTCCATACATATACCCTATCGAAGACAATTAATGGAAAATTCTTGAAGAATTTTGCATTCTATGTGTTTGCTCTGCCCTCCCAAAACCTTCTTGGACTAAAAAATCTAACCCCCTTGTAATGAGCCTTGAGATCTCTTTTATAATAAAAGAGAGTGACAAGCTTTGGGCTCATTGCAATTACATTTCATCCCAATTTTCATTTCAAAAATAATTTCATCTACATTTAGAAATTCCCTGATGGTTGGATGCAATCATTTTACCACATAAGGGAATCAAAACTGTTACAACCCTTGTAACTAGTCGGTGTCACTATCACTTCGTAGAAAAAAATTTCCATTAAGGCATTTTTGTTAACGTCCACGTCAAAACCCTAGAGGAACAACATCATCATCATAGAAAAATTGAAAAGCATAGAAAAGCACACCATTTCCCAGAACTCAAAGTAGCACCACAACCACGGTATAGATAATCGCTCCTTGTTTTCGCCTTAGGGGAGGCGAAACCACCACCTTCTCCTCATCAGTACACTTCTTAACACCAGAACTAGAACCATCACATGGTACCACCACAGTAATTGGAGAAACCACGAGGACCTTCTCATTGACACTACCCATTTCAGTCAGAGCCATGAGGAAATAGTCGTAATCAGAGTTATTCTCTGAATCACCGCCACCAAAACTACTAGAGACATCAATGGGTGAATTTTGTCGACCTAAAGATCCTCGACCATACCTCAACTTGGCCCTTGAAATCCTTCCACGCTCTGTAGAATTCCCATCCTTACCTGACTCTGCCACCTCTTGTCTTGCAACCTGGCTTTTGATCTGAGAGTTGCACCTAATGACCCCAGGGGCAAGGTTCATTTTCTCCATCTTCAAGTTGAGAGAGCCTTGAAGACTATCTTGATCATCTATAGGGGAATTACCACCAGACTTGTGAGAATTTCTCCTCACTGACCTACGCATAACTTATGGAGAAGTAGTAGATGTTGGACTCAAGGGAACACTGAGAGGGGCAGGTGAATCAGTGTTCAACAGATCTTAACTTTATTAATATGAAACTAAAACCATTTCAACATTCAACCAAAGGAAAGAGACAAACACATAAAGAAATCATCCACAACACCATAACACAAGGATTTTTGCATGGAAACCCTGTTAGGGGAAAAACCACGGTGGAGGTTAATCCACAATTTGAGCACTAAAATAAAAGTTTTACAAAAGAGAATTCACTTGCATTCAGGCACACTGCCTAGAGCTCACTACTCAAAGAGAAGGCTCACTGCCTTACAAAATTTTAGATTAAAAACATATAAAGGATGAACTGAGATAGTAGCATATATTCATGCCAAGTCACAGTTTTGATGAAGCTCATAGATTAGATTTTGGATCCTTTTTCTGACTCTGCACTTCGCTCTGCTCTGCTCTACACTTTTTTGCTCTTCGCATCACATAGATAAATTTACACTATTACTTTGTTGAATTTCGCACCACACATTGATATACTTCGCATTCCACACATTCACTATGTTTTCTATATTTACCCCACCTTTAAAATGATAAAACTGATCTCATATATATATCTGCTATCAAGGATTTGAACATGCATATGTCAGCTTCATAAAACATAAAGTGATTTTCAATTGTTGGCTAGATCCTTAATTAAATACTTATGTGCATCCTCCAAAGTCAGTTAAGACATAGAGAGGACCCAAACAGACATAATCAAGCACAAAAACATTTAATTAATTACCCCTTATACATCTGTGATTACTATATTTGACGATTCATCATTTTAACATAGATAACCAATAGATTAGTGCACTAGGTCTCTTAGATCGTATACCAGTTAATGTGCATCAATATGCTTCTCGAATAAGGTATTAAAAAAATCAAAAAACCTTCCTCAAAGATCCACAACTCAAAATAATAGTCCGGTGAGGTAATTGGATCGATATTTATGCCTTTAATCGGATGCCTTGTTCTTCACTTTGTTCTCCCAGTGTAAACCAAAATTACTAAGTGTCAGAATCATTATAAGTATGTTTCTGTACTTTACTGCTCTCTCTCCCTTACGCTTCAAAAATTTCAAAACATAGCTACCCCTAAGATTGATGATACACTTTTCACTGCAATCTCTCCCCCTTTGACAACAATGTCAAAGCATAGAAACCATATTCCATAAAGACAAGACATGTGTTCAAAATCTCCAAAACTTCAAAACGTATATGCCAATAGTTCTCCCCCTTTGACCAAAACTTCAAAATTTGAATCGGTTTTGAAAACAAACAACTATTACTTTAGAAAATTATCTTATGATTTTTCTTCATTTTCAGAAGGAACTTCTTCCAAGCATCTATTGTGATCCCAATGATAATAATGATGTTGTTGTTCTTGGATTTTTTATTGACAATTTCAGTTAGGGATTCTAAAATTGTAATCGCTTCCTCTAGTTTCTCACCTTTCCTTAGTATCTCAACCATTTGCTCTGAACTGCATTCGGTTAGATCCTTCACCTTCCAAAACGTATCCATAAGTGTGTTCTTGGTGAATTGAACTTTGGTGTGTTCAAACTATAGCTCCCGAATTCTTTTCCTGATAGTGTTGTCCTTATCCTAAAACATATCAAAGTTTCCAATCCCATTCAACTTTGTTTCAATCTGCTCCAATTTCTCTTTGTATTTACCAACAACATGAGGCCAATGAATGTAATAGTTGTAGATGTTATTAGCTGAATTTATGCATTGTCTCAACTCATTCATTTTCTTCTTCAATTTGGTAAGTGATAGCCTAAATTGTCCTTCAAATGAGAGATAAATTCACCTTCCTCTTTGTCTTTATCCTCAAAGTTCCTTGTTTCTTTACTACATTCAATCATTTCTTCAGGTAGAATGTTCTGCAAACTTTCTAATTTAATCTTGCAGTGCTCAACATGGGCATTTAGTACACTCAAAATCATATCTTGATCATATGATGGTCTAATAGACCATAACTTAGCGATTTTCTGCATTCCACCTTCTTCTTGAATAAGTTGTTGTAGCTTCTCCTTTGTCAGGTCATCTTCTTCCTCACTAGATTTTTCTGGTTGTAATTCATTTCCATGTGGATCCTCAATTTCTTCATCAGACTCTTCATCTAGAATATCCACAATTTCCTTTTCTTTTCATTTTCCTTCAATTTTGGGAATCTTGCATTTTAGAGGGTTGTATTCAACAGTTTATTTTTCTCTTTTTTCTTTCTCTCCATGCCACTGGAAGAGGAACCAACTTCAATTGTTCTTACCATAAGGGAAATACCAACTGAGCCATACTTTCCAAACACATTCTTAAAGAAATTTTCAAATTCTTGATCACAATCAGCTAAGCTCTTAGAATATGAGTATATTTGTTTGCATAATGGTTCATAGATTTTCATACCACATTGTCGATCTTTGGCAAATAATTCAAGAAATAAATTACTAAACATATAATCAGAGTACCAAACCTAAAAGGGTAGCCTATCTCTTTTGTTAGTTTCACATTCTCCATTAGTTGATCCTTTATCAATCCGCACAGGTCAAAGTCCTGACCTTCAATTATCATTGTGTGAGAAATGTAGACTACGCCAACTGAGGCCACTCCTTCTTGGTTTTTGAAAAATACTTTATATGAAATTCCATTTGCAATTTACTTTGTAACATGATTCTTGATTGTCACAATTATCAGTGCCCTCTGATCTCCAATTATTCTAGTTAGGGTTTCAACTTCTTTGTTTCGGATGGATTTTTTCCTTGGTATATCTTCGACTTTGCATAATCTAGTCAATTTCTCAATTACTTCCTTCGAAAAGATGTAGGGTTTGTCCAAAGTTAAAGTGACATCATGTAATCTTCTCAAGATGAATTTAACGAATTTTGTGTTCTCAAAGTACGAAAACGCATTCCAAATATCCAAATTCTTGTGTTTCGCTTCTCTCAATTTCTTCAATTCATTGGGCAATAACAGATTCCTCATGGGCCTAATATTTCCACTATTGTATTCATCCAAAATGATTGAACCTTTGATTTTTTCCATTTTATTTTCGCACTTAGGTTTAACAACCGCACACCAAATTATATGAAAATTCTGAAAATAATTGAAATACCTGATAGATTTCAAGAATTGCCAACGAAATGATTTTACTGCTTCAAAATTCTTCTACCAAGTGCTCTCCTTCTTCTCTTCTTCGATGAAAAGTGACAAATGACGGTTCCAACTTGACTTTTATAGTTCGCACATTTGTAATAAATGCATTTGCCCTAAGTTTTCTGGATGCCCTATTTTATCAGACAACGACAAAAAAACTATTTTGCAGACCTATGAATTCTCTAAATTTTATTGTGAAAGTTTTCCAAAAACCTGTGCATATCATTAATATACCTTCTTTACAATCCTCGCGTTCTGGTACCAATTATGGACAGGGGAGGAAAGATTTTCTTGAACAAATCCCCCTAGGCCAGTGGCTTGAAATCAATTATCGGAAGCAGGTTCCAATGCAGAACCATTTCCATCATCAGACTCATTATTCCTTACCCATATCTTCTTCATCTGATCTCTTATCTCATCTGTAGTCACTTTTTGTTTAACTTTGTCATCTTTCTGTATATTTATGCCTCTGTATACTAGACCTCTTCTATCCACATTTTTATTTCTATAGAATCTTGCAATGTGACCATATTTATTATAATTAAAGCACACAGTATTTCCTTGTCTAGACCAATCATTCCATTTATTTCTTCTTGATCTAAATTGATTAGAAATATGTCCAAATATTCCACATGTGTAACATTCAACATTCTTTCTATTGATTAAGTAGTTTGACAAATTTTTGCATTCATTTGATTTATGACCAAACTTTTTGCATTTGAAACACTGACCAGAAAATGATGAATCTCTTGATTTCATATTAATTCTACACTAAGTAGCCATATGGCTGAATTTATTGCAAGAAAAATAGTATCCATTAAATTTTTGAGCATTAGTTTCTCTTACCGAATACCTTCCACCTTTGTTCATTTGGTTTCCTTGTCTGAAATTCTTTTGTCCTGATTTGGAACTTTCTCCTTTTTCATATCCAATACCTCTTTTATCATTTTCACTCTTATGTCCTTGAGTCAACTCATCAACCTTCACTGAATTGATCTTAAAATTCTCCTTGTATTCATTTGCAGTAGTGAGTTCACTTCTGAGAATAACAATTTGTTAACCAAGTTCTTCTTCATTATTTCTGGATCGTTGCAGTTCACTTTCCATTTGAATGAATTCTACATTTACTCTTTTGCATTCATCAGATTTCTCCTTTAAGGACTGAGCAAGATTCTCCTCATTATTCTTCATTTCTTCAATTTCTTTAGTAAGATTCATCGCCATAGATTTCATTTCATATTTTAGGGTAGCATTGTCTTTGGCAAGCTTTTCACATTCTTCAGTTATTTCCTTCAAGGACTGATTTAGGTGAGCATCATCCATGTTTTCGCTCTCTTGTTGCTTGATCTGATCACATAGATCCTTCCTCTTTTCCCTGTATTTAACAATCTGATATTTCAATGACTGAATGAATTTATCAACATCCCTAAGAATTTCTTTCAATTCCTTGACTTCTACTTTAGATTGATCAAGGTCATCAAGTGCCACCAAAAGTTGTTGCTGAAGACTACCAGAGTTCATCACATTCCAAGATCCACCTCAATATTCTAAACTTCTTCTGAGGAACCAGATGCTCTTATACCAATTGTTGGACTCAAGGGAACACTAAGAGGGGGGGTTGAATCAATGTTCAGTAGATCTTAACTTTATTAATCTAAAACTAAAACCATTTCAACATTCAACCAAAGGAAAGATACACAAACATAAAGAAATAATCCACAACACCATAACACAAGGATTTTTGCATGGAAAACCTATTAGGGGAAAAACCACGATGGAGGTTAATCCATAATTCGAGTACTCAAATAAAAGTTTTACAAAAGAGAATGCACTTGCATTCAGGCACACTGCCTAGAGCTCACTACTCAAAGGGAAGGCTCACTACCTTAAAAAATTTCAAATTAAAACCATCTGAAGGATGAACTGAGATAGTAGCATATAGTCATGCTAGGTTACAGTTTTGGTGAAGCTCATAGATTAGATTCTTGATCTTTTTTCTGACTCTGCACTCCACTCTGCTCTGATCTAAACTTTTCTGCTCTTTGCATCACAAATAGATAAATTCACACTATCACTCTATTGAATTTCACACCACACATTGATATACTTCACATTCCATGCATTCACTATGTTCGCTATATTTCCCACACCTTTAAAATGATAAAACGATCTCATATATATATCCGCTATCAAGGATTTGAACATTCATATGTCAGCTTCATAAAACATTAAGTGATTTTCAATTGTTAGCTAGATCCTTAATTAAATATTTATGTGCATCCTCCAAAGTTAGTTAAGACATAAAGAGGACCCAAACAAAAATAATCAAGCATGAAAACATTTAATTAATTACCCCTTATTCATCCATGATTACTATATTTGATGAGTCGACCTTTTAATACAAATAACCAACAGATTAGTGCACCGGATCTCCTAGATCGCATACCAGTTAATACGCATCAATATACTTCTTGAATAAGGTATTACAAACATCAACAAACCTTCCTCGGAAATCCACAACTCAAAATAATAGTTCGGTGAGGTAATAGGATTGATATCTATGTCTTTAACTAGATGCCTTTTTCTTCACTCTGTTATGCCAGTGTAAACCATAACTATACTATAAACCAGATAAATGACTTAGGTTGCCATCATTGACAAAACTTACAAGCCATATGCTAATAGTAGACTTTATCATCTTGTATGAATACTTAGACCTCCACAAAAGCACCCACTCAAACACCGAGCACTCCAGAAACTTAACTACTTATGGTGACAATGAAAGAGCAATCATCTATATTTATTGAAAAAATTGATGAAGTGGTCATCAATGCTCCAATTGAAGTATGAGAAAATGAGTGATCATTCGTTGGTGTCTGCATCACCACCGTTAATTCCTAAGTACATGGAAATCGGTGTACTATCCATCACGATTGTCAGGAAATAGCCCTTCGCACGCATGGAGATCAAGCTCATATCCTTTGGAGAGCTTGCGCCATTAATGTTTGTCACTCATAGAGCTCAAACAAACATCATGTGGCTGATTTTGAATTTTGAATATAGGTCGTCGATGCGCCAACGCGTTGGCCTATTGAACGACTCAGATTGAGTCAATTTTTTTTTTTAAATCCCGTTGTCGCATGGAAATCCCTTCGGCCAATAATATTTTTCCCTCTCAAAAAACATGCATACCACCTACGGGCCCCATCAAGCCTCATTGTGCCACTAGCTAAGTCCATGTGGCACCATCGTGCAAGTCACGCAAGGCATTAGGTGAAACCATTAAATATTCTACGTAGCGTGAGCGCTATGACTCAGATCAAGTCCCATTAGTGCATCATGGTCGTTGATCCTCTACCACAAGAGATCAAGTTGATAGTTGGAAATGGCTCCCACACCAAATGAAGGACGCGTGGCACAATTGTGCACATCATGCAGCCCAGCCAAAATGTATTATTTTAATAATGCATAGAGTGTGCGCAAGGGCCAGGATTTCATTGATCAAATCCAACGACTTGGATTTCAGCACGTTCTTACAAGTGTTTATAAGAGAAGGGGCCATGGGCTAGGTGGCGGATATTGACCCTTTAAAAAATTTAAGACTTAAAACATAAGTCTTTAAAACAAAATATTTTGGGCCGACCATTTTAAAATATTAAAATCATTACACACCCGACGACTAGCAGGCCTAAGCAATGAGGTTGGTAAAGCAATGGGAGTGATGCCATAAGTCGTAACTAAGACGACCGGTGACCTGGTACAACTGGTCAACATAAAAACATAACGCAAAGGGTTTGATAGATGTGAAAAAAATTAAAATAAGGGTGGAAAAACCCCCAAAACCTAACATACAACCATTAAGCACAAGGGTAACAATTGACAAAATTTTCTCATGGAACCAACTAAAAATTATAGTATTTTGAAAGATCTATCACATTATTTACTTGATGAGTAGGAGAAATTTCCAATTAAGGTTAATTAATTATGTGGGTTTAATTATTAGGGATCAGAAAATGGATTATTTGTGAGTGATTGGTTGTGTTATTCAATTAATTAATATGTGAAGAAGAGTAGTTAGTATGGGTGCTAATTAGTCAAACTAATTAAATAATAATTTATTTAATCATTTTGTTGGAAACCAAATGGATAAGTGGAATGAAATTTGGGGTTCTCTACACTCATAGACCATTTGAACCTTAGAAGTGTAATGCAAGAGCAACCCATGATGTAATAAAAATCTAGCATCACAAAAAAAAACAATTTGTAGTATATTTGGATCACCAAAAGGGAATAATTTGGTTTCTAATCTATTGCTAAGATTAATAGGCTTAAACTCAATTTCGCTATTCATGTCTCATAGTAGATTTCTAATGTTTGTAGCATCAAAGGAATAAATATCAAGATACATTAGACATACAATATCTTAAGGTATGAACCACATAGAGATTTATCAACCCATCATTAATGTATTCAATTTGGGAGATTTATCTACGCATTTTCCAACTAAACATTTTATAAGGCATTAATCTTCACACCAACTTGTGACTGACTAAGATCATTCCTAAGGTTGAAGTTGTTATATACACATCACACATAATCATTTGGAAGGTAGTCAAGTGCAGGGAAAACTTTAGTGGCGAATCTTCACCAATTGGCGAATAATTGAAATCGACACCTCCAAAAATGGCGAATAGTACAAGCTAAAAATGATGCTGAATCACCAGGTTTTTTCAAAAAAAAAAATTGTCTCGATTAATTCGCCTATGTATTATATTTTAAACAATACATCATTGTAACTAATTTGCCAGCAATTTATACTATAATCACAAATATCGATTATATTCGCTAGTAATATTATATCCCTACCATTAATTTTGGGGAAATATCACCACAATAATAAATTGCCATTTAATTTCACGGATATTTTAGCCTTGAATAGGGATTTTATTTATTGCCATCAAATTATCGCTTAGCATTTTAATCAGACGGTTGCAAGTTGATTTCATGGCCTAATATGCACATTCCTTTTAAAAGTCTTGTTGAGGCCCAAAATTTGTTTTGGGCCACATGATTAAATCTAATCGTGTGGCCCAAAACAAATTTTGGGCCTCAACAAGCCTTTTAAAAGGTATGTGCGTATTAGGCCGCAAAATCAACTTGTAGTCGTTCGATTATAAAGCTAAATTGCTAATCGATGGTAACATTTAAACTTTTCATTTATTCTTACTTTTAAAGTGAGATTTTTAAAAATCACTTAATCCGTGTGTTCTCCAATGCAGGAGCGCGTCGGGGCTGCTATCGCCGAACCCCGCGAGGGGGCGTTGCCCCCTCAACCCCCTTGACCCCGCCGGTGGTTGCCGCCCTCGGACCCCTACTTCAATATTACAAAAAACAAAAAAAATATGGGGGAGCTATGCCGACCAACCATGCAAATTTTTAAAGGAGAGATTCGCCATTGTAATTAATCTTTTTAGTGAATATTCACTAGGATTTGCCATTGTGATTATTATTTTTTACCAATTATTCATTAAGATTCGTCGGGATTTTATAAAAAAAATTAATAATGTGCATAGATTCGCCAAAAAAATAATATTTTTTTTCAAATAAAAAGAAAGATTCGTCAGGGTTTTACACCTTCACTGAGGGGGGGTTTCTTAAAGTTATCGCTGGTCAAGTGGGAGATCTAAGTTGAGAATCAAGATTGGGGATTGTATTGGAATATCTTTTGAATTCTATAATTTATATATTTGTAATCAAACAACTAAGTCCTATCATGTTGCAAGCCCATGATAGATTGTAATTCTATTATTACTATAGAATACATTAATGTGTTGTTGCCTAAGATGTAATTGAGTTTCAATGTGTGTGTGTTTATATTAATGCTACATGTATGGACAATCCTTTAGTAAATTATTCTACATGATTGCATCAACATCCCCTATAGATATCCAAAAACTATTGAAGAAATCAAGGTACCTTGAACGAAATGAAGAAAAACAATGTACAAATCATGTAGGTTGAGTTTGCAAGTACATAAAAAATTCACAATTGTAAATTAGTCTTTAGCAATAGAATTTGTGCTTACACAAAGTTAATAGAAAATCTCAATTCCAAAATAATTACAAATCCGATATTAAGTATTATTCATTCGGAAACTTAACAAATCTAATTCTTTGTTCTCTTTGCATTCATCAATGATTGAATTATATATTTATTTTCTATTCACATTCCCTACATTCAATTATTAGAAATTATCCATATCTAATAGCGATCAATATAGGTAAATTGATATTTGTACTTATTTATAAGCTATCTTATTAATATAATCTAGGTCACCCTTAAAAGAAAACATTATATCCCTTAAAAAATATATATATATAAATTATAAATACCTATGCAGGGCTAACTTTTTAGAAATGGAGTATTTGTGCAATGATAATCAGAAACCATAAAGATCGATTCATTCCAACTACTGGCTTGCACGCGTAGGTGCATTTGACATTATAAAAATAAAACTACTGTGTATTAAAAAACACTATTAGAAGGAACTCAAAGACAAACACCACAATACCTAAATTTTACTCAGCTCCAGGTTATTTAGGCATTTTAACTCAGATTATTTTTGTACAGGTAGAAAAAGGGAAATCCGCAGAAGATAACACGCCGTATACAGATCATGAGTGGGGAATTGGTTTATTGAGATGCAGGTGCAGAGGCAGGGACAGATTCAGGGGCAGGCCCGCGCTTGGCGAGCTTCTTCTGGCGGGCGAGCTCGATGTCACCGCTCATCTTGCGAGAGTACATCTGAGCGAAGGTAATGGGCTCTTCCATGAAGCTCTGCTCTCCTTCCTCCAACTTCAGCGGGTACACGATGGCTTCCTGCGCCGGATTCTGGAATGTAGCAATGGACAACCTGCTACTGTTGGAGTTCACCACGGCCTGATGGTCAGCGCTCTTGAACTTGCCGTTGCTCAGATACTGATCAATCACATTTACATGCACAAAATTAGAACTACAAACATAACCTTGAAAATGAATGAAATTAGAGAGTGATATAGCACGAATACTGACATGCATGTGGTCGCCGAGATTGACAACGAATGCTCCCTGGACAGGCTCTACAGTAATCCAGTTAAGGCCGTTGTCCTTGGTAGCTTGGAGGCCTCCCACCTGGTCTTGGAGGAGCAGAGTGATGGTGCCGGGATCGGTGTGGCGCTTCAGTCCCAGGGTCATATCAGGCTGTGGGCATTTGGGGTAGTAGTTTATCACCACCTTCTGGTCCATCTCCACGCACGCTTTTATCACTGCCTCTGGCTCCAACCCGAGCGCCTCTGAGACAATCGCCAGCAGCTTGCTCGCCAGACCCATCAGAACCTCGCTATACTTGTCCACAATTTGCCTGCACAGAGGAAAGAGTAATTAGATGATAATCCTAAGATGGGCACATTATACCCATCATAATTAGTGAAAGAAATAAGGGCGGCGGGGGTAGTAACCTCCATCCCTCGGGCTTCTCTGGCCAGCGGGTGTAGTCACGTTGGTGTAAGGGCTGAGCGAAGTAGGTACAGATTTCTCTCCAGTCGAGAACGGATTCCCCCTGCAGATGACTGCTTACCACGAACCCTCCGCGCTTTCCCCCTCTCATGTCGTATTTGAGCTTCTCCTCTGCGGGAAGGGCAAAGAAGTCTCGGGAGAGCTGAGTCATGGTGTTCACCAACTCCAATGGCACCCCGTGGTTTACGACCTGGAAAATTCCCCACTCCTTGCAGGCGTTGGTCACTTCCTCCCTCACGCGCTCTCTCTGTGGCCCCTCAATTCCCTCCAGTGAGATCACCGGAATGTCTTTGCTGAAAACGTTGTAGGCCACCTTGGGTCGCTCATCCTCATCTCGCACAAAGATCGACTGCAATGACTTCGCTGACTCTGCCTCCCCCACTGGAAGTACGTCAGGTCGCTCCGACGGCACCGCAGGGGCTGCTACTGTTGCTGCTGGTGCCATTTCTATGCCAGACCAATTTCCTTTTTGGTTTCCCTGCTATGAGAGTAAAGGCTATTTAATCGTGCTTCTCTGTACGGTCATCGTTAGGGATTTTATACAGGAATAACGGGGTCGTTGAACGGCACGCTCTATGACCTCCGAGTAGATACCGAGAGGGGCGGTTGATTGAAGGATAGTTGGAGGTGTGCCCAGCTACTTTCTTTCTCTGACTTCTAGAAACCCAGAACACCCAGTCGCGGTTTCATTAGCACACAGATTTCTTGTTCTATTATAATAATGAATCATTGCATGTGATCTAATAGTCAATTGAAAAGTAAAATATTGATTGATACGTGATCATTTGAAAATGTAAACACAACTTAATTCAGAAGCAATCTTATTTAATTAGACAACATCTATTTAGATATCAAGACACATATTGTATCGTATTTATGAATTAAATAAAAATATAACATATTCTATTCTTATTTTTAATTTACATTTTGATATCTGAATAGAGTATACTAATCTTAATAATCAAGTTCAAAGATAATTTCATTCTCATTTTTAATTGTACATTGTGATGTCTGAATACACAATACAAATCTTCTAAATTATCCATAATCTAATAATCAAGTCCAATGACAATCTCATTCTCATTTTTAAAAGTGGATTTTGATGTCTAAATAGACAATACGAATCTTCTAACTTACCCACAATCCAATAATCAAATTCAAAGACAATCTCATTGTCATTTTTAATTATATATTCTGATGTTTAAATAGACAATACGAACAATCTCATTGTTATTTTTAAATAAATGATCTGATGTTTAAATAAACAATACGAATTTTCTAACCTAATAATCAAGCCGAAATTCAATCTTTAATGTTGAAATTCAAGAAAAAATGCCCTGTTAGACTTTTTCTTCTTGAGAAGTGTTACTTCTGCTATTACTGAGATGCTCACGGTCTTCCATTTTTAACCCTGTGCTTTTGTTTCTTTGTCAGATATGAAAATAACAGCCTTTAAATATCAATGCACATTATTTGGACTTGACTGGGTTTTTGTCTTGAAAGTCATTTATTTGATTTGTTGCACATTAATTGAGGTTCAAATCGACCATCAAGGGTCCCAATGAAAGGCGGTGATTTATCTTCTGTTCAATGAAAACTATCAGTCTTTTTTCATCCTATTAGGTAAACTACCTTTCTACCATGACATTTGTCATTTAAACACCATATTTTTTATTTACAGTTTACAATTATCTATTACTTAAATGATTTGAAAAAACCTTTTTTTTTAAGTTCTAGCTTTTTTAAGTATATCGTTAAGAGAAGACTTTGCATATTTAAATTTTGTATTTCTTAAAGTTTTAAATAGAAAGTCAAATGTTTATGAAAATTTTAATACATCTATATAGATTAATTAAGAGTCTAAAGTTATTTTTATAGTCTTAAGTATCAATTATAATTTAAATTATTTGAGAAAACATCTTTAAAGCTCTTGCTTTCTCAAGTATATTATTAAAAGAGCTTAATTTTTTCTTATTGATATTTAATTCACAATATTAAGGGAGAAAATTCCACATACTTTAATTTTATATTTTTTAAGGTTTTAAATATTAAGTCAAATATTTATAATTTTTTAAATATGTTTATATAAATGAGTTAAGAGGTTAAAGTTATTGTTTATGGTTTGAAGGATTAACTACATAGTCGTATTCATTGAATTGTCCAAAAACACCTTAAATAGGTTAGACGAAAAACATAAGCATCAAGAGATGTATTACTAATCACCCTCTGTGTCACCATCTGATTGGTTATTTCTTTGATGTGAATAATGAAAATAGATTTTTTTTACATTTATTAAGTACAAACATAATGACTACTATTACTTAATTTTACAAGGGTAAGTAAAACATCGATTGTTGCTACACATAGCCATAACAACTATTAGAACACAATTATCTATTATCCCCTAATTTCTCTCAAATAATATTACTGTGTGTGTGCATGTGTGTGTGGCGAGGGGGGATGTTTTGTATAAATTTTTTGCCAACTATGAAGAGTTATACACTTTATTTATTTATAGGTGGCATTCTAGAGAAACATGCATTTCAAGATGGAATGTTGGAGGCATTGTGATATTCCTCTTAATAAGGATCTTTGGATTATAAGGATTATCTTTGTCTTTCTCTTAAGGGGTGTAAATTTATATTTCATATTTTATCTTAAGAAATATAACTTTTTGATTTATTCTTTGTTAAAATGGTACATTTGGTTTCATAGGTTGCTATTGATTTGGATGGTTTTGAGACGATGGATTTTTTAAAGCGCTTGGTAGTTTGTTATAATATTTTTCTTATAAATACACACACATGGAATTTTAAATGCACAATAGATTTTTCATAAAGCACACTAGTAAGCAAGGATTAGCACTTGAGAAATTGTGATTTCATTATCATCATTATTTGTTAATATAGTGAGTGGTGTTGATTTCATGGATTTTTTATAAAAAAAAATTTTACGTTAGATCAACATGTCATCTTTTAGTTGGCCAGTGGTGGCCCTCCTCCTGTCGCCTCTCTACAAGTGTGCCCTGGCGTGCATGATTCTGTGGTGCCTGTGGTCACGTTGGTGGACTCGGCGGTGGATGGTTGTGGATTTCCTAGGAGTGGCGGGATTCATGTTGCTTCTCATGTTGTGGGCTCTACTCTTGGTGTTGTGCGGGTTGAGGTCTCTACTAAGGGCCTTTCCTCTTGTTGAGTGAAGTCCTTCTCTGAGGTTGCTAAAGTGGGCTCTCAGCCTTCTCAATCTCGAGATCAGCCTCTGCCCCGTGCTCGTGATTCTCCTATGGTGGTGTGCGGACCTAAGGTTACTGAAAACAAGGAATATTATTTAAAGCAGGGTGTGGTCTGTAGATTCAATGGCTTGTGGCCCTCCCTTCCCGAACTCCATGATTGGGTTTCCACCTCCTGGAAGCCAGTGGTCTTTGGGGAGATTGAACTCTACCCTTGTGCTAGGGGTTTCTTCATGGAAACCTTTGCTTCCTCGGTGGAGAGAGATCATGTTCTGGATAGGGGATGGATGTGGGGGACTCATTCACTTTCCATCAGGCCTTGGTCTCGGTCTTTCATTCCCTTTACAAAGTCATTGCATACCAGACCAGTTTGGGTCTGATTGCCAAACCTCCCTCTCTAGTTTTGGGAGGACTCATGTTTTGAAGCTATTGGCAAAACCATTGGATGCTTTTAGATGGTGGACTCTATGACTTGGGATCTTGAACATACTACGATAACTTGTGTTTTAGTTGATTTGGACATCTCCAAACCCCCCCATGGTGATGTAGTCTTGTTGGTGGAGGACAGACCTTGGAAACAACTCTTGGACTATGAGGGTCTCCCTTTTCGGTGTAGGAGATGTTTCTCTATGGGTCATTTGGCCTTTGGTTACCCACTTGCACATCGCGAGGGTGTTGCTACTTGGTGGAAGGATGCTCTCTCGGATCATCTCACGGTGGGTTCCCCTCCTTTGAAGACTTCTTCTACAGAGGTTGACCCGCTTGAGCCTTCTCGTGTGCCTGTGTCTTGCCAGACTCCTCTTCCAACTATCCCTTTTGTGGAGCCCTTGTTGGCTCGTTCTGCTAACACTGTATTGTTTGAGCCTGCTCGAACCTTGTTGGATGCCTCTGTTGGTCCTTCAATTGATCTTGTCTTCTCTCCCACACTACAGTCTCCCTTGCAAGATGGCTCCTTGCCCTTGGTGGTTGTTATGGATCCACTTCTCTCTCCCCGCTTGGGGGATGATTCTGAGCTTTCATGGTCGTTTGTGTTGAGAAAGAAAAAGGGGCTCCCTCGATCTGTTGTTGCTTCTTGGCCTCGGGTTAAGGGAGTCAATTTGGTCCCCCCTAATTTTGGGACAGTCTAGTCCTCGTCAGTTGTTTCTGTGTAAGGTTTTTTTTCCTAGTTCATTATTGGTTTGAACTAGCTTCTTTTTTTCCCTTTGGGCTCTTTGTATTAAGGGTATGACACCTTGAAAATGTTTCTTATCTTATCAAAAACATGTCATCTTTTAGTGTATTATTGTTTACTTTTATTAGGGTTTCAAATTATGAACCAACATAGCATCTCTTATAAAATTTCATATTGTTTACGTTTGATATCAAAACTTGGTTTTAGCTATGATCTATGAGAGTAGAGGCCAAAGTGGGACATTAATGTCTTTTAAGAGCAAGGTCAAAAAATGGAACACTTGATTAAGTTAAATTTTGAGACTTTGAAGAAAAAAAATTAAATGTCAATAAATCCCTACCATAGGTAATTTTAGGAAAGATTTTGATTGTCTTGAACATTTCATTATTATTAATCTTGTAAGAATTTCTTTAGTGTTTGACTAGCCAATAGATTTATTGGTTTGAATTCTAGGGTATTTTTTCAATTCTAATTTAAGTGACATTCATATCTCCAAGGATTGGTAACACTATCTTGGTAGATATTATAGACAGAGATTAATTTAAATTTTTGTATAGGCTTTCAAATTATATTGGAACTTATAAGAAATTCAAGAGTAGTGTATAAGTAGACTTATGGGGATTTTGTGTAGTTATATAGCTTTCTACAAACCTACGACAAAACCCCATAAAATAAATCATTGATAGGAAAATTGAATCTAGCTATGTAGACTTATAGTTCAAATCTTGAAATTTCTTCACAAGGTTATTTATGGAAATCATGTTAAGCTCATGCATATAAAAAAAATTCTCATTCTCTAGTTTTTTCCATAGGGTGAGAACAAGTCTTAGAATGGTAGGAAACTAAAGGAAAAATAGGAAAAATCCATAAACAAAACTTGGTGAATCTAAGTGATGTTCTAAATATGCAATTTTATAGAATACTATAAATAAGAAGGAAGAGTTGGTAGTAAAAATACTTGAATTCATCAAGTCTCCCTTTTATGACACAAAATGTTTTATTTGAAGAAAATAGTATAATTTAAACACAAGTGGAAAGAAAGGAACATGAACAATTTTAAATAATGCAAAGTGAATAAATTTGGTATCAAAGGCCATAATGATTGCAAGATACATGGAATGGATTTTATGAAAGGTCCTTAGAAACTTGTAAAACATCTACAATGAATAGGTGTCTAACTTGATTAGTTCACATTTAATAGTGTACTCCCAACTTATGCTAAGCGCATGTTATGATATTGATGGAACTTTAATTTTTTTGTTCTACAAGTTCCATTTGATCTTGCCTATGTCTTTGGTTCTGCGTGGTGTTTTTTCTATAAAGTGTTTTGAGAAAGTCTAGGGTTAGGGTTTTACATTTCTTTCTAAGTATTTGTGTAAACCTTACTTTCTTATCTTATACCCTGGCTTGGGTCTATTTGGTCATTACTTTTGGAGGAGGGTTTTAAAAACAACTTGAGTCTCATTGATCATTCTAGGTTTGGTCCCCTTCTGATTCATCGCTATATTTTCCTTTACTAGATTTTATTTCATCCTAAGTCTAGGATGGTCCCATGCTCCCCTTTTAAAAATAACTTCATGTCATGCTTTATCATTGACCTAGCTATGTCCCCTCTTGTCTTAATAAATGTTTTATATTTTATAGAGGGATAATTTTTGTGGTCATTGATGAGTGTTCGTTTGATCTCGGCCGTTCCCACTATCCTGTGATGACCCCACAACATGGTTTTTCACCTATCACGATATCATGGGCAGGCACCACTTGTCACATCTGGTGAAGCTGAAGGAATGTTGGGAGTGCTTTAATATATTAAGCCAGTTTTAATACATTAACTGGCAGGTTACTAAGCAGGTATAAAATGAACATGCTTCAAATGGACGGAGATGTTTAATCTCAGCAGAAAAGGTGCTTGACGTTTAACGTTAGATTTGGCATTTATTTTGAACGAGTAGGATCATTGATGATTGAGATCTACGGTTGACCACCAACGCGTGATTAGAAGTTGCAGGGTGGTTATTGATTGCGATATCAAGCGAAAGGCGACACATGGATTTAATTGGCGACGTAGAAGGTGGTGGGCCATGTGACACAGTGGAAGTCAATGTCAGATTGATTAAAATGTAGCAGTTAGATGATCCAGCCAGAATGAAAGATCAATGGGTAATATTCAAACCTGCATCAAATGTGATTGGACCCATTGGTGTAGCACGAAAGCTTTAATGGCGGACTGGACAATTTCTAGCATGATTTGATTGAATAAAATGACTATTTTCCCCTGCTCTATTGTATCTCAAAGCATTCAAGTAGTTTCACAGAGTAGTCTTGAAGCCGAGGAAGAATTCATGAGTTGTTGCAATGAAGAATTAGGGTTTCTATGAGCATAAAGTCGTAAGTTGAATTTTGCATCTCCTGGTAGAGTTTTAGTCCGAATGTGGGGGAATTTGTTGTGTGATTGTTGGGAATTTTGTTGAAAATCATTTTAGGGTTATAAGTGAGTTAAATTTGTTCAAAATTGCAAATTTCTTGTTTTGTAATTTCACATTCTTGAGAAACCCTAGTTTGTGTAAGGTCTGTAATACAAGGAAGCCCTAGTTTGCTCAGGATGGAACCACTAAATCATCATTCCGCCTAGATTGACTTTTTGAATAGAAACTTGTATGATGATTTCCTAGATCAATTGTCGGTGTCGACAAATGATAAGAAAAAGGGGTTGGTCTTAATGCGAGTAAAACCCCTTGGGGAGGGGTTAGTATATAATTGTTTTAATATAGTTGATGCTAGGGTGCCTCTTAAGGGTTTGGAGATGTTCAGATTATGGTTTGGACAAAGAAATCTACCTCATCTTTTCTCAAATGGTTGGGTTTATGACATGGGGAAATTGATAGTTCCAAATGTGTTTCCTGATGCAGATTTTCTCAAGGCAATGGCCACAAGGTATGATCCTGTCACACAGGTGGTTAGGGATAATGATGGAAGGTTCTGCTAAATATTAACAAAGAGGAATTTCAACAAGTCTTTGATTTGAATGAGCCCAGTGAATTCTTGGTCCGTATCGAGCTTGAAGGAATGAAATAGGAATATGGGAAGATAAAGTCCCTTTCTAGAGCTAAGATGCTCCCACCTCATTCGGCTAGGGGAGGAGGTTCAAGTGTTCATATCAGCCCTAGTGATTAGGATCCTTTCAGACTGGATTGTTTTGCCAAGTACTTCCTGGCTAGTTTCTATTCATTATGCCAAATTTTGGGTTTTAGCCCTAATACCGTGATGCCAATAGCATTTATGTTCATGGGGGTGCAGATATAACACAAAAATTTCTTTGTAGTATATATTTTTCTTCTTTTCTACCTGAGAAGATACTTGAAGGGTTATTGAAACTGTAGAAAAATGATACAAGCACCCCTTTTTATTGGTATTCTACACTTATGCACATGTTTTTGTTCAAGAATGCTCAGTTTTTCTCAAAGAAAATGAGATTGAATCGATCGGTCAATTAAGAAAGGTTGTTGGTACAAGTTTGGACTACTGACCATTCATATAATAGAGAGAATGCCAACTATGTATAGTCTGACAACTGCTTTGCATCAAGACTAAGAGCCATATTGATGGTGAATTTACCCAGGGTTCTCGTGGAATTGCATGATTTTCTTAGGCCTAAGGAGAGGAGGGCTGATTTAAAGATTTGCCACAATTGGGGTTATATTATCCCATATCTAGTCGGCACTGTTTTGAGTGTATATCATTTTCAGGGGACCCCACATATCCTGCCTTATAATGTGCCACCAAGGATCGTATTTGTTGAGGTCATGTTGCAGATTGGATGCATTCATGAAGATAACCTCACTAGAAAAGGTAAGGGAACTTTCTACCCTGATTACACGATGGTTTCTGATTTTGTTATTCCAAAAAGAGGTTGGGTGCATTTTAGAAACTTCTTTGATTCGTACCACTTAAAGTTGGGTCCTTGGAGGTAGTATGATCCTGAGGGTTTCTTTGTTCTATTTAGATAAAGAATAAAATGTGCTAAATTTATTCATGAATTCAATTTCCCTGAGGACCTAATCAGAAATGAGTTTGATTTGAGTAGGCAGGAGTTAAATAAAGAAAAATGGGTAGCCTATGATAAGCTATTGGCTATTGTACACAAGATGGATCTAAAATATGATCCATTGATGGAATTCAATCCTTACCATAAGAAGAATGATTTTTTGATGGAGAATTTCAATGAAATCATGGGCATTCTAATGACAAAGAAAATAAATCTAGAATTGGATTTGGGTATATAGGAACAAGCTGCAAAGCCATTCGAAGAAAGCCAACTTACCAACCTCAAGATGACAAGCCTATTTACAAGAGAAAAAAGGATGACAACAGTGATGAAGAAGAAAAAGATAGAAAAGGAAAACAGGTAATGAAGTTGCATGAACAACCAAGCTCACCTCTTAAAACACTTGGGGCTATAAAAATAATTGATCTTGAGTCATCACCTAAGAGGAGTCCCTCACCACCACCATCATCGCCAAGCCTTAAGAGGCAAAGGAACAAATAGTCCCAAGAGGACTTGGTGGATGGAATTATTGTTACTGACCAAGATATGCAAATGGGCATGCCTTCCCCTCCACGACCAATTGAGTTAATTTTATCAAGCTTGGACATGAAGGGAAAATGTGTACAGGATGCAAGAATGGAGGCTTGTAAAGAATTTTTGGATGATGATGCTTTTGTGAAAACACCATTCTTCTTGCAACTGGAATGGAGCATGAAGTTGGAGGAATATCAGGAGAAGTGCAAGAAAAGAAGAGAACAAAGGCCTGGTAGGTCAAATTAGGAAAATGATGATGAAGTGAAGGCTAAAATGATGAATGAATTCAAAGACATCACTCTAGAAGAAGGGACAAAGTTGGTTAATCAAGTTGGTGTCTTGATTCTACCTGAGTGGGATATTGTTGATGCACTGGCTTTTAATGTTATTTTCAAGTCCAAACATCCCCTCTAGAATTGAAAAGAAGAAGTCAAGGAAACACTACAAGACTCTGCTTTTAGCGAGGAATACGAAACCTTTGCAATATGGGCTTTGGCCTCACAAGGAAGAAATCCAAGTATAACTGATATTAACCCAATTTTGAGGGGAGGGTTAATAATAAAAAGAGCTTTAGAGAATTAAACCATAGAGGCTGCAAATTTAACTATGAATGTGGCCAAATTGGCACAAAAGACTGCAAAGAGAGAGGAAGTTGAAAAAAAGAGTCTTATGGAAAAGTATAACTTTATGATTGGGGAGTATAATAAGGTGCAGTAAAGGAATATTGAGCTGCAAACATAAGTGGAAAGGTTAAATTGCAGGTAGATTGGGGAAGCATCAATTGCTCCTGTGATTAAAGCATTGCCTTCCACATTAGGGTCATTGCTTCTTGTTTCCCCCATTGTTTCCATACCGGGATCTCCAGTCAGACTCCTTCCCTTAGTCCCACATTGGAACCAATTGAGGACAAGTTAGAGTTCTCTATTGATCCAACAAAGAAGCAGTTAATGTAGAATTTTGTAGAGCTAAAGGACTCTTTGAAGGTAAATGAGGAGAGGGTAGTTTAAAGACAAAAGGAAATTGTTACCACTATTTTGCAGCATTTGAATGAAAAGGTTGATGATAAATTGTTAAATGTATATTCTTCTTATTCTTTATTAGTAGGTGCAATACAACATATTGACAGGGATCAGGAAGTAGCAATACCATTGATTGAGAAGTGGATCCCTAGGGCCAATGACTTGGATGTAATGTATAAGGCCTCGATATTTGATGTCAATAATAGGCCACAGTCATTGAGACCTACTCAAGTGTTGGTTAAATCATTGCAAGGTTTCCAAGCCTTACTAGATGATTTGAGTAGGAAGATCAAGGAACTGGTGAAGAGTTTTGATGATTGGAGTGACACAGTGATGCCTGATATAATTGATAAGCACAGTAATATCAAGTCACTTCAACAATGGATGGATTAGGCTAATAGGTTCATCAATGCTCAAATTGTTTTAATTTGTGATGACTCAAATTTTGATCTATTAGTGAGTTGTATGGATGAAATCATCAGCACCAGTTCATTTCTTGAGTTTCTTGAACATGAGGCAAACTAGATGGTATTTGAATACACACCTTATAGTGTCAAAGTAAATGAGGTAATTAGTTTTGATTGGCCGAGTGATGAAGAATACCAACGATTGGTGGACACATATTTAATTGAAGAGGAGTAAAGGTGGGAGTAAGCTGCTAACAATTAATCAATCACTTGTTGTAGTTATAAAAATTTCTAGTTTTGTTTTGGTGGTAGTCTAAGCACGAAGTTCTTGAAGTTTTTTGCTGCATCAAACCATCCTTAACGGGAAATATAGGAATGAACAAGAAGATTATTCAGGGGAGGTATCTGTTGTAACCAATTGTTGAAATTTCATAAAGTAGTCCAAGTGGCTAGTGACATGTGTGCTCTTTGGCCTGATACTTGTTTGCTCCTTCATTTTCTATAAGAAGGATTTCGAGGACAAAAGTACGGGTTAGCAAGTTAGAATGTTTTGGTTGAGTCTAGGTGAAGTTGCAGAGCAATTGTAAAGTTTGATAGTTATAGAGAAAATGCAAGTTAGGTTTTGAGTCATTTTGCTATAGCTTTTGAATTCATGGAGCTAATGTTTTATGACAATACTGAAATTTGAATTAAATTGATAAATTTGAGCTCATGTCTCTCCTGTGTACAAGCATATTTGAATTTTGAATAAAATGATCAAGGGTTATTTTGTTCATCTCACTGTTGTGGTGTGTGCAATTATTGTTTTAGCTTTAATTAAAATGCTTAAATGAGATTGTAGGTTGTCATGTTCTATACAAGGATTTGATAAGTAGTATTGAGTTAGCGTACATATTGTTGATATTGTAAGACAACGTTGTCGAAGATCTTAAATGCTATGTGTTGAATCTATTATAAACCCTTAGGTGTTTGTGAATTTGATTCCTCCAATGGAAATAAGGCACTGATCTACGTTGTACCTATTTGTGAGATTCAGTATTTGTTTATGCTCACCTGGAGCTTGCTACAAATTAAAAATAAATGAATATATTTTACTTTGAAGTATTGTTGTGACTATCTCACGCTCCAAATGGTTGATATTATTGATGAACAACCAATTCTATTCAATATCATCCTGTTCTATTGAGCTATTATGTGATATTATCTATTATTGTTAATGTTGTTTATGATAATGGTGCATAGGTTGTAAACACATTAAGGGGTCACCCTCCCGGGTCTTGCAGAGCCCAAAGTGTAGGAGGTCTTTAAAATCCTTGTCAATTGGTCCAAGTCCTTCGAGCTACCCCTGATTTGAATTGACAATTCCATAGGTAGATTAGAAGATCAACCTGGTTATAGTAAAAACAACCAACAAAATGGCTACTCTACTGGGGACGTTAATTTAAATATTTCTTGCCAGTGTGTCGATTGTCCATTTTGTATAGAGTTTTCATCGTGTTTCTGTGATTTGAAGGTCGAGCCCGTGGTTCTGTGTTAATTTTTCCATATCTTCTATTTTTTAATGTTTTTTGATTTATTGGTGAAATACATTATACGCTATCAATACAAAATTCCAAAGGTCTTTTGAAATTAACCAAGTATTTTTGGATATTTGGTATTCCCAAGATAATTGGGTGGCGACTCTAAAGTCTCTACATGATTGTGCATCTTATTTTGAAGATTTAATATAAGTTGAAGGATCTTTTGGACAAGTACGTAGAATGAAGAACACTAGGTCATTCATGAAACATCATCCGGAACAAACATTGGAGAGTGAACTTCCTAAAACGAAGAAGAAGGATTGGATAAAGAAAAGACCAGAATCTAGTCATGTTGCTCCCACGTCACAGAACCTTGTACATAAAGGTACAAGTAAGTCTCTACATCCTATCTCTAAAACTTTTGAAAAAGTGTCTAAAATTTTAGAGTCAAATAGATGTGGATTTTTTGATGCATTATTTAATACACCAAACCAAGAGGATGTAACATGTCAAAATAAAGGACCGGTTAGTGTTCGATATTATGAAAAGAGAAGAATTAGGAGTAGAAGTCAAAGCCATCACAGAGAAAGCACCATTGATGTGCCTCCTCCTCCTATTGAGGATGATGGAATTCCTTTATTGTCTAGACATGTACTTGAAGAAGTCAACCTTATAGATTTAAGCGATATGTCAAGTTCTGAAATGACCTTGCTTGACCCTGAAGATTTTTTTGGAGACATTGACTTCTTAAGGCGAGAGATCCAAAAACAAGCTGAGCTCAGGAGGAAAAGAGAAAAGGAGAGAGAAACTGAACTCATGCATGCTGTGATTGAAAGAGATAGGTTGATTAGACAGTTGGCAACAATGAAATCCTCAAACCAAGAAAAACCTAAGCCAAGTGTTGAGGGTCTTGTCGTACGTGAAATATTTGATAAGGAGATAAGGCCTGTGTCTAAGGTAGGTCATGTAGGTCAAGTTCATACCCAACCAAAATCCTTAGACCCAAAACCATTAGACCCTGTTAAGCCTCAACCAAGTGATCCAAATCCTAAACCCATTTTAGACAAGGAAAAACAAAACGTTGAGGGGATTAAAATAAGTGATAAGGTGACTTCCCACCCTCCCAAACGAGACTTGTCACCACATGTACCATTACAAGTTGAGACTGCCTTAGAAAAGGTTAGAAGGGAGGGTGAGGCTGTTTGCTGAGGAATTGGAGAGGACATAAATTGAGGCTGCAAATGTAGAAATGAAAAGAAAAATAAGTTTCCTAAAGAGTTCAAGCATGGATGAGGCTACACAAGCTACAACCTCATCAAATCACCAAGATGCTTTGAAATATGGTCCTAAAACAAATTTGGATACCAACACATACAATTTTGGCCCGAAAAACCATGCTACTAAGTTTGTAAATCTAAATCAGGATGACCCTAGGGTACATAATATAGGATCTAGTGTTGACTTTCAAATGATTGAGGGATTATTTCAAAGAAGACCTATACAGTTGGAAAGATATAGGCAACTATACTTTGATGGTATTCCAAGTTATCCAAATCCCATCCTAGATGAATTGAGAGAAAAGATGAGTAAATTTGCTGGCAATAATGTTGTGACAGCAGAGGAACATTTAAAATCTTTTATGGATATGCTAAATGATTATGAGGTGGAGCATGAAGATGTTGTAATGAAATTGTTTGTACAATCCTTGGTAGAAGATGTGAGGAATTGGTACAGAGGTCTACCTAATGCTAGTATTGGTTCATGGGATGAATTTGAAAAGTGTTTCAAGGAATAGTACGGCGATAAAACCAGTTCTAGTTTCATGCCAAACAAGTTCAATAATATCAAGAAGTCACTAAACGAGCTTGTAACAAAGTTTAATTTAAGGTTTCAAAAAGCAATGTATAAATTGTTCTAGGTTTTTGAGGCTTGATGAGAATTTTTGTCTAACACCATATTTCAATGCTTTTGATGCTAAAATGGCATACCTCCTCAGAGAGAAAGACCCTCAGACTATGAGGGATGCTTTTAGGGTGGCTATAAACATTGAGAGTAATAGGTGAGCTTCTAGGAAATATGGTAGGATAGAAGAGCCCACACTTTTAAAAAATCCTAAGGATAAGGTTGAGAAGGTTTCTGCTTCAAAGCCTAAGGATGATGAAAAATGGGATAAGGTCTTGAGCACTTTGAAAGACATAAAATATACCATTTCTAAGCAAGAAAAGGGTATAGGAAATGAAAAGAAACAATATAATAAGAATGAAAGACCACCTAGGTTGCAAAATTACCCTTATAATACAAATTGGAAAGATGGGAAACCAATCTTGCCCAGCCCAAAGCCCAAACATGATCAGCATACACCAGAAGCCCTGCAGAAGCATTCAGTAAATCTAGTACAAGATAGACCATGGTGTGAGGTTTGTGAACATCCACATGATCAAAATCACTGTGGTGTTGCTTAGTTGCTTGCTGTTAAGGGAACAGAGCAAGACGTTCATGAGTAGACTCTTGAAATTGAGCAAGGTGATGTGGATGTTTGTATGGCTAGATCATATGTTAATGAGGTAGAATGTTCCTCTGGTGATGAATCATAGGGAGTTGATGTGGATGATCAAAGAAAAAGAAGTGAGATATACCATCAACAAATTTTCTCTGATGAGGAAGGTGATTTTGACCATAATAATTACAATATGGAATAGGATGAAGATGCAGTGTCCCTAAGGAGACCATCAAAGGAAGAGATTGCAAGGTTGACTACGGAAATGGCTGCTCAAATGAGAAGCTCACTTCAGTTGAGGAACAAAACTATTGGTGGTGAACATGGTAAACTTGCTGGCTTATTTATTAAAGAGAAAAAGGACAAAAATAAGGGTGTTAAAGTTGATAAAAAGAAAGATGTTGTCAAAGTTAAAGAAGTTAAAAATGATAAGCTTTGGGCGAAAAAGAATGAAACTTCAAAGCCTCAAGAAGATACAACTTCATCACTGGTGAAGAATAAAGTGATTACAAAGTCTGTTGAACCTACTTCAGAGGATAGTAGGCAAAGGAAACTCGAGGGAAGCAAGCAACAAGAGAAAAAAGACAATGATGAAGGTATGGTGTCTGATTTTCCAAAATATACACCCATAGATATGTTTCAAGTGCTTTCTTAGGTTAAATTTTATGTAACTTTTCTAGAAATGATGAGAATAGATGAACATAAGGAAAATACAATAGCCTTGATCATAGGCGTTTTTGTTACTAGGGTTGAACAAGGTAGTTGTAAAGAAGGAAAGGATGAAGGAGAAAGAAATGGAGGGAATTGTGTCACAAATTCCCCTTGTATATTTAGGGAATTCTATTAATATGTGCCTTGAAAACATAAACCCATTTTTTCTTGAGGATTGTTATAAATGGGAAGACTTTAAGGAATTGTATGATAGATTCGGGGGCATCAAACAATGTTATGCGAGTCAAGATCATGGAAGCAATGGGCTTGACAGTGGACACTACTCAAGGCAAATGTTATGCAATGGATTCAAGGGAAGTTTCGGTTATTGGGACTATCATAGAATTACCTTATAAATTGACTCAGTATCTTGAGAAGGACTTAGCCATGATTGTACTAGTTGTAGACATCCCACTACATTTTGGGATGCTATTGTCAAGAAAGTGGAGTGCATCAATGGGGGATAACATGCAGTGTGACTTGTCATTTGCTATTTTCTCCATTGATGGAAAGAATGTCAAGATTGAGAGAGAATCAAAAGTGTCCCATATGATTGAGCATGATCCAACTGAAAATATGACATGTTTTATTGACAGTGGCATAAATGAGTTCAGAGTTGAGGAATTCCCTAGCAATTGTGATAAGCCCAGTGCACTGATCGACATAGAAGTAAAAAAATTGTCAAAGTGTGATGACTTGTGGACTATGTACTTTGATGGTGCAAGTTCAAAAGAAGGATCAGGTGCAAATGTTTTGTTACGATCAACGGGTGGAAAGACATTTAGGTTCTCTTTCACTCTGTCATTTGATTGCACCAATAATGTGGCAAAATATGAGGCACTGTTATTGGGGTTGAGATTGGTTGGAAAGAATGGGATTAAGAAGCTCAAGGTAATTGAAGATTTTGAGCTTGTGATTTCCCAAGTTAGAGGCAAGTATGTATCAAAGAATAAGAGGTTGAAATAGTATAAGAATGTTTTTTGGGATGAGTTGGAAAGCTTTGATGCATTTGGCATAGATTGGATGGAGAGAGGCCACAACAAAGTGGAAAATTTATTAGAGAACATCGTGTTAAGACTAGATGATATAACCTTTGTTGGGATCTCAAAGGTTGTAGTGCAAACCAGGCCATCAGTTCCTGATAATATCAAAAACTGGCAAGTTTTTGATAATGATGACGACATATTAAGATTCCT